>JABMDN010019052.1:0-13075 GCA_017165825.1 Hepsetus odoe
TAACTTACTCCAGAATATTTCTTTCTCTTCCATCTTACAACCAACTTGTGGGGCATAACCACTAACAACATTCATTATCACATTTAATTTATTTATCTGTTTTTGCATATTTTTAAATATACACCTTTAAACAATATCAGCTTTTTTAGAATTCACAGTGTTAGTGTCTACATCAAACCAAAACTCTTGCAGCTACTGCTGTTGCGAAATTCAGTTCTTCCACTGTCCCATTAGGCAACTTCCCTTCATACTTTGCAGCAGATGCATGATATGATGTGTTTTGGAGGAAGTATCACTCTGAAAAAGTGATCCTTGAAAGTTTGTAATTCCTTTGCATACACATAATAAAAATAATATTATAGTATTAAACTGATATTATTTCAGTTTACTTGGCGATTTTTTTAGGGAAATTATTGAGGAAAATGATAATATATTATGTACCTGCGAGTGGCAAAAAGATGTGAACTTCTAGGGTTAACAGTTAACTTGAAGGTTGAAATTGAAAGTGACAAAACTGGAAAAGTGAAAAAGTGAAAACATTGAAGTGAATACATTGTTAAACATGGCACAGGAAACACTGAGCCACGACAAAAATCAACATCTGCTTTTTACTCATACACCTTGCAACAGATAGCAGCTATTTAAAGCACCGGGTACCTCAAGGGTACCTCAGGGTAAGCTATAGGTCTGGTATTCGAACCGACGTCTTTCTAATCTTGGGGGCTTGTCCCTAAACTCACACATTTATGGAAGTGCATCTTTATACAAACAAATTCAACTTCAGAGGACTTTGGAAAAGTGAAATCCCTCACAGACATTAAAGTGTAATAAATTTTACATTATAAGTCTGAAGTTTTTTCTCTAATACAATTTTAATATGTGCTCTAAATCACTGGAGGATGGCTGTAGTGAAAATACTTTCTCTAGTGGAATGGGGCTCTATTTCAATCCCTAGATGTGACACAAATGGAGGTAACATTATTTAGCATCAGAGCTATAGATGTAACGGTGGTGGGGAGTTCGAAGTACGCCAACACAGAGCCAGGGTTCCAAAACGTAACTTTATTAACATAAACTACTATACACAACCAAAAGTGCCACCATTAACTGTAAGGTGTAGCCTCGTTAATGAACTGCGCTCTGTTCTGACACACTGGGGCTTAAATAGCAGCCCCAATGAAGCACACCTGTGTCTAAACAAGCCCAGGTGTGCTCAGTCAGAACAGAGCGCCATCTGTTGTGCCCGGCCGGAACCACGGGCACGACAGACCGTGACAGTAGCCCCCCCCAAAAAATCGCAACTCCTGAGGCATCAAAACAACCGACCCGGACCTCGGGGGGGGGCTAAACAAAAACCCAGTTAAACTGGAACAGTCCCCTTTATGGGGCACCCGGCCAGGCCCACAAACACCCAAATTTCAACAAAAAGGGGCTTCTGGCCAGTAATGTTCAGGGGTCCTGGCGGTGGTGAGGGGTATCCCAGAATTTCAGTCCATATCTTCGTAACAAAGTCCCTTTGGTGTTTGTGTTTAGTTGTACATTCCTTCCGTGTCTTTCTGCTGTCCTGTGTTTCCTCCGTCACCCGTCTCTCTGACTCTGTAGTGAGGCCTCTGGAGGAGGCTTGTCTGGTCACCACCTGAAAAAGAGCTAAATACAGGAGAATCTCTGTGGTTAGGAGGGGAAGAGTTAGTTACCCCGTGTGTGCTTTGCCTCCGGTCTCTGTCCTTCTAACTTGTCATGACTATCGTTTCGTCATCTGAGGTGTGGCGTTTCTCATCTTCATACACAGGCTGCAAGTTCTGAGAAGACTGATTGAGTGGATGTGTTATGGGCATGGTAGCTGGAGTTAGCGTGGCTGGTAAAGCACAATTCCCCTCTGGAACAATCAGGTGCTGATTGGAGTTTAATTGTAGTGTTGCGCTAACTGGGATGATATTCACATGGGCATTTAACAGGAGGTTTGGGGGAAGAACAGTTGGTGTGAAGACTCTTTTGGGTGCACTGGCAGCAATAAAGGAAAGGTATCCCTCCACTGCTGCAGTGAACGCTGTTGCTTTCCTCTGGTACTGCTGGCTTCTGGGAAGCCTGGGTAACTGTGTGCTTCCCTCTCTAAGAGGCATGATGACTTGTGCTTTGCTTGTACTGACCTTACCCTTGGCAACCTGGGTACTCCTCTCTTCTGAACAGGAGGGGGTTCGACTAATTCCGGAGCCTCTGGTGTCTGTGGGTCCTCCACAGGCACATCAGGTTGGGCTGCTGGACTGTCATCACTGGTAGCTCCCACAAAGTCTCTGGAGCACTCCTCCTCTGGTCCTAAGGTCAAGGGAATTGAGTACCGCTGAGGAACTAGACTCGATGTCTGTGACTTTACTTACTGAATTCACTAAAACAAGGGAAGAGATCCAGGGAGGGCCATCTCTTCCAGAAATGATGCCTGAGGTATCTGTGGACAGGCTCTCCACCCGAGGCTTTCTCTGTCCGTGTTCCGAATCAGTAATCAATGCGAGTGATTTCAGAAGAGACTTAATTATGGGTACCTCTACCGACCAATTGGTTGCATGGAACTTCCTTGTCGCTCTCCCTGACTCGCCAACGGGGTCCAATGAGGAATGGTCCAACCCACTGGAAAACCTTGGCCTGAAAGAGTCTAAAAAAGAGCTAAACATGGAAGAATCGTTCTTGTTCCTGTGACACTCTGCCCTAGGTGCCTGCAGGGTGAATCTCATGGAGTCCAGCTTCTCAGAAATACAGCGGATACTGAGTTTTTTGTCCATGATCAAACATACAAAATTGTGCATTACCTGCCCTCCTTGACCTCCTTGACCATCTCTGGATGGGTCTTGCAGCTCAGTGGGTTTACTGGTCTCTCTCCTGGCTTTTCCCAGTTGTGCCTGCAGAGCGACGTTTTGGTCTTGCACCTGTCTCAGCTCTGCCCTGGTCTGATTCAGCTGTTCCTCCATAGCGACTACTTTAGTTCATCATAACACGACCCAACCAAAAGCCATGGATGACCGCGGAGCTGCGCAGACTCCTGAGAACCCGGGACAAGGCCTTCAAGTCAGGGGACGAGGCCGCCCTAAGAAAAGCAAGGGCAAACCTGTCTCGGGCCATCAGAGCGGCGAAGCGAGCTCACGCAGAGAGAATCCATGGCCACTTCAAGAACACTGGTGACACACGGCGCATGTGGCAGGGCATCCAGGCCCTCACCAACTACAGGACATCTCCACCTGCCTGTGACGGTAACCCCTCCCTCCCAGATGCGCTGAACCACTTCTACGCACGGTTTGATACAGCGAACGACACGAGAATGAGGAAGACCACCCCTCCTCCGAACGACCAGATTCTCCGTCTGACAACAGCCGAGGTGAGAAGATCTCTTCTCAGAGTCAACCCACGGAAAGCTGCCGGTCCAGACAATATTCAAGGTCGAGTGCTCAGAGGATGTACAGAACAGCTGGCAGTTGTTCTCACTGACATCTTCAACACCTCTCTGAGCACCACTGTTGTTCCAAGGTGCTTCAAGACCACCAGCATCATTCCAGTGCCTAAGAATCCATCCATCTCCTGCCTCAACGACTATCGTCCCGTCGCACTCACACCCATCATCATGAAGTGCTTCGAGAAGCTGGTCATGAGGCACATCAAGTCCCAGATCCCCTCCTCACTAGACCCCCTGCAGTTTGCGTATCGTCCCAACCGTTCAACGGACGATGCAATCTCCACCACCCTCCATCTGGCCCTTTCTCATCTTGACAGAAAGGACAGTTACGTCAGAATGCTGTTCATCAACTACAGTTCAGCATTCAACACCATCATCCCTCAGCACCTGAGTGAGAAGCTGAGGCTGCTGGGCCTGAACACCTCCCTTTGTAACTGGATCCTGGACTTCCTGACTGGGTGACCCCAGTCAGTCAGGATCAGTAGCAGCACCTCCAACACCATCACACTGAGCACGGGAGCCCCCAGGGCTGTGTGCTCAGCCCACTGCTGTTCACGCTGATGACCCACGACTGTGCAGCCAAGCACAGCTCGAACCACATCATCAAATTCGCTGATGAGTCTGATCAGCGGTGGAGACGAGGCAGCTTACAGAGAGGAGATACAGGAGCTGACGGACTGGTGCAGAACCAACAACCTGTCTCTGAACATCGTCAAGACTAAAGAGATGGTTGTTGACTTCAGGAGATCACGTCGGGACCACACTCCACTTATCATCAACACCTCACCTGTGGAGATGGTCCAGAGCACCAAGTTTCTTGGTGTTCACATCACTGACAACCTCACGTGGTCCCTCAACACCAACTCCATCACAAAGAAAGCCCAGCAGTGCCTCTACTTCCTGCGCAGACTGAGGAAAGCCCATCTCCCACCTTCCATCCTCACCATCTTTTACACAGGAATCATTGAGAGCATCCTGAGCGGCTGCATTACTGCCTGGTACGGGAACTGCAATGTCTTAGACCGCAAGTCCCTACAACAGGTAGTGAGATCAGCTGAGAAGATCATCGGGATCTCTCTGCCCTCTGTACAGGACATTTTCACCACTCGCTGCATCCGCAAAGCAACCAGCATTGTGGATGATCCCTCCCACCCGTCCCACACTCTCTTCTCCCTCCTGCCATCCGGGAAAAGGTTCCGCAGCATACAGGCCTCCACTTCCAGGATGGGAAATAGTTTCTTCCCCCTGGCCATCAGACTGTTGAACTCTGAAACCACCAATATCTTGAACTCTTAAACCCAGTCCACTTTTCACCTGTATTTATTTATTTATCTCGTGTTGCACTCTTGCACTTTAAATTCAGTAACGCTGCTCCACCACACTACTACACTGTGATATACCTGGGCTGCTTTGTTCCACAACACTGCAGCCCTCCATGGATGAATGTACTGTCTGTCGTGCTGTCTGTTGTTGTCTGTCTTGTCTGCACTTGTTGCCCCGTGTTGTCTTATGTTGTCTTATGTTGTCTTCTGTCGTGTCTTGTGTCGTGTCTTGTGTGTAGCACCAGGGTCCTGGAGGAACGTTATTTCGTTTCACTGTGTACTGTGTATATGGCTGAAATGACAATAAAATCCTCCTTGACTTGACTTGACTTGACTGCAATCCACATCACCAAACCATTTCCAGTAAGACCCAGGACACAGATGAAGCAATTCATCACTGCATAGAAAATGCTTGGGGCGCTCCTGCACAGTGAATGAAACTTATTCATGGTGTCGTTTGCAAAGCCAGGATACTGTGTCACTGGGTTTGAAGTCATGATGCATTTCAATTCTGTGATGGAAACAGCAACAGACAGCAAGCTCAACAAAATACTTTCTAATCTGTATATGAGTATGAAGGAGAGACTGGTGTTTTATGTGTATAATAAAAGGATTCTGTCAGTCTACTGTTCTGAACCAGTTAACCTTGAACCTTGGGCTGTGTGATGGTGCTAAACACCAAATATTCTAGAAAAATCATAGAATTATAGAAACATAAGTAATGGTGGTTATCTTTTTGGGGCAAAAACGTATATGAGCCTCTAGGAAATGCAGTTAATTTGGGAGTGAAATAAGAGTCAGGTATTTTTAATCAACAGGATGACAATCAGGTGAAAGTGGTCACCATGATTTATTTAAAAACAGGGATTTTTCAAAGTATGCACAATATGTTTGTGGAAATTCATTATGGCATGGAAAAAAGGTTTCTGAGGAGCTCCGAAAAAGATGTTGAAACCCATCATGATAGAATAGATGACAAAGCCATCTCAAAAGAGTCTAGATTTCACCAATCCACAGTCAGAGAAGATGATAAATTGTTCACAAACATTCAAGAATCAATATATTGTTAATATACATTAATAAATGTATGACATTTCACTGCCGTAACTGTGAAATTAAAAATAGTAGCTTTTATTGCAAGTGATGCATGCTGGAATGATATATTTTAAACATTAATGTTGTTTTGTCAGCTTTTAGTAGAGATGTTGAATAACTTATGTATGTTGACCTTTTTAGTCTTCCTTAAAATTGTGTTTCTAAAGCATGTTGCTTTCTTTACATGATTATATATATATTTTACATATTTCTTTTCAACCTAAACATACGCCCTTAAATGGTTCTGTCACAATTACTTTTTCAAAATGTTAGTGTCTACATCAAATAATATGAATTTTTTCAGAAAAGAAAAAAGCAACCCTAAACAATAAGCACTGTTTAGGGTTAAGCATTCAAAGCTTCCTTAGTAATTAATGTCTGATTTAGAAAATGACTCACCAGTTCAAGTCTTCTTCAGCACAACGATTCAGAGCAGGGGTTTGTTGCTCATGAAGAAGTAATCAAAACTTTTGCAGCTACTATTGTTGTGAAATTCAGCTCTTACACTGTCCCATTAGGCAACTTGCCTATACTTTGCAGCAGGTGCATGAAATGATGTGTTTTAGAGGAAGTATCACTTGAAAGATTGTAATTCCTTTAGAATTTACTATATTTCTGTGTACACATGACAAACATATTATTCAATTATACTGTTATACTGATATTATTTCATTGTACTTGGCCATTTATTCATTTTACCGAACAGACCAGGCAACTTGAAGCTTTGGTCCATTGGTTCATCCAGTCTTCCATTTCACTCCTAGGGTTTTTGTGGGCAATGATAAAATAATGGTAAAATAAATTATTGCTTTCCCCTCAGGAGAATTAAATATGAACTAAGATAATTCTGGTGATCAGCTGGGAGTGTCCAATGTTGATACAGCTTGTTTAAAGCTTTCTGTGTTTTGCTAACTTCTTACCACAGTTTGTGCACATCTTTAGTGCCCTACTTACCACACTGATAAAGATGTTGCTCAGAGGTGTTCAAAGGATGCTTTCAGTTTGAAGACTTGAAGTGGTGGTTATACCCTGATACCAAAAGTGGAAATTGATACCTCCCAAAATATCCACTCTGTAGCTCAAATGTAGCACAATAATACTTAAGCTTAACATTTAAACTCTCTAAGAACCAAGGAGGAACTGATCTTCAGTAACCTGCAATCTACAGTAGTGAAATGTTTAGAATGAAGCCATTAGACAGTCTAAAACACAGCACAGATCCCACTCTATCCTGCCTGATACAGATGCAGAACCAAATATAAAATAAAAGGTTTGCCTTCTTTAACCCAGTTTTAAAGACAAACCTCATCTCAATTATTTTATCTTCCAAATCCTCACCAAATCATTGGAATTCACATGAAGCAATTCACGACTGCATAGACAATGCAAGGGCCGTCCCTGCACATTGAATCAAACATATTCAAAGCCAGCATACTGTGTCACTGGGGTTGAATTCATGATGCCTTTCAATTCTGTGATGGAAACAATGACAGATATGAGTATTAAGTAGACACCCATAAATCTACATTGTGAGGTTGTTTAATGTTTACTATACAGGGATTCTTTCAGACCACTATTGCGTACCAGTTAACTTTGGGCTGTGGAATGGTGCAAAATACTAAATATTAAATTTAGAAACACAGGTAATGGTGCTTATCTTTTAGTGGCAAAAGTGTATGAGCCTCCAGGAAAAGCAGTTAATTTAGGAGTGAAATAACAGTCAAGTATTGACTCTCAGGATGACAATCAGGTGAACGTGGGCACCATGTTTTATTTAAAAACAGGGATTTTTCAAAATGTACACAATCCATTTGTGGAAGTTCATTATGGCATGGAAAAAAGGTTTCTGAGGAGCTTCGAAATAGATGTTGAAACTCATCATGATAGAATAGATGACAAAAACATCTCTAAAGAGTCTAGACTTCACCAATCCACAGTCAGAGAAGATAATAAATTGTTCATAAACTTTCAAGCATCAATATATTTTTTATATACATTAATATGCCATGTATGCCATTTCACTGCTGTAACAGTTAAATAAAAAATATTAGCTACTTTGCAAGTGATTGTCACAGTCTGTCTAGGTTTTGGGTTTTGTGTGGTCATGGTAGCGGGTGCTCTGTTCTGACTGAGCACACCTGAGCTCATGAAGGCACAGGTGTGCTTCATTGAGGCTGACTGCTTAAGCCCCAGTGAGTCAGAACAGAGCGCAGGTCATTCAATAGGCAAAGTCTGAAGTTATGGGTGGTTCAGTTTCAGTTTGTGTCTGGTTTTGGTGACTTTCTTGAATAAAAGTTATGGGAAAGCAGGAAGTTGGCAAAGAACACTTCACTTTCTTGAAGTGCAAGAGGTTGGAAAATGAGAATGTCTCCCTCTAAGCCATGAATCACCAGCTACAGGAAAGCAACCAGTAGGAGGTACATTCCCTTCAGAAGGACTTGGCTAAGGTCAGTTGGAAACTGGTTACCTAGAATATGAAAAGGACATGCACCAAAGAGTTTGGACTGAAGCTCTGGGGTACCCCTCACCAGCGCCAGCAGTCCTGGAAGTGGCTGTGGCTGGTCCGCCCCCACACACCCACCCATTTGTTAGTTTGATTGTGTAGACCAGGCCACGTGCCCCTTAAGGGGGCTGTTTATGTTTGTTTGCCGGAGGTTTTTGTTTTTTGGCCTCCCCCCAGAGAGCCCCTGGACAGAGCCTTGTTTTTGTGGGGGGGGGGGGGGGGGGTTTCTGTCACAGTCTAGGTTTTGGGTTTTGTGTGGTCACAGTAGAGGGCGCTCTGTTCTGACTGAGCACACCTGAGCTCATGAAGGCACAGGTGTGCTTCATTGGGGCTGACTACTTAAGCCCCAATGAGTCAGAACAGAGCGCAGGTTGGTTCAGTTTCAGTTTGTGTCTGGTTTTCGTGACTTTCTTGAATAAAAGTTATGTCTTGGATCACTGGCTCTGGCATCATTTTTGCAATGATGCTTGAAAGATTGTTTCCTTTAGAATGTACTATATTTATGCATACAAATGACAAGAATCTGTAAATCATACAGTTATACTGATTTTATGTCATTTTAATTTTTTCATTCTACATTTAATGAAATGATTGAGGAAAATGATTATATATTATGTACCTGTGAGTGGCAAAAACATGTCAACCTCTAGGATTAGTAGTTATTTGAAGGCTGAAAGTGAAAGTGCTTACTTCTGTCATTGTGAAACATGACACAACACACAGTGAGCAACAATGAAATTCAACCTTTGCTTTTTACTCATACACACCTTGCAGCAGGGGGCAGCTATTTAAAGCACCTGGGGAGCAGAGATGGACTGTATTTTGTTCAAGGGTCTGGAATTTGAACCCATGACTTTCCGACCCTGGGGGCTTGTCCCTACACATTAGGCCTCTGCAGTTGAATTAGTGTTTAAAGTGTTTTAATTATTAGGGTGACAATCAGGTGTCAGTGGGTCCCCTGTTTTAGAGGAATCTATTAAATTCTTATTGTGGAAGTGCATCTTTACACAAACAAATTAAACTTCAGATGACATCAGAAAAATAGTTGTTAAACCTATCACATACATTAAAACTTAATAGATTTTACATTATAAGTCAAATATTTGATCTAATTTCCATTAAGGTCCATAGAATCTATCAATCCATAATTTTTAGTATCATTTTAATATAAGCACTGGAGGTCAGACCTGTCCAGGGTGCGTCCCCCGTCCTCGCCCTGTGTGCGCTGGGTTGGACACCAGCACTCCCCCGCGACCCCGTTTGGGACAAGCGGCAGATAATGGATGGATGGCACTGGAGGTCAGCTGTAGTGAATTAATTACAATGAGTGCTTCAGTTGAAGTTTGAACAGAGTCAGTCCCACTCTCTTTAGCTGCATGATGCAGGGTTTGTATGTAACACTATTTGTTATTAAAATCAGACTTGATGCTGACTGTCAAATTACTTGCAGGTGTGCTGCACCAGAACTTCACTGTTCATAAATGCAGGATGAAATGGAACCCCTGCTTTTCACCAGTTTTACATGCAAAAAAGACTAAACACACAACATAAATGTCTAATTGTAGTTGTTTGACTGTATTCATGATAATTATTTTTTAACCATCTGTCACTGCCAGTAAAATTGCAAAGCATTCAGTTCCTCTCTGATATGGGTTTTATTTCTCAGAATCTGAATGAGCTGCAAACCACTCTCTGCTGACGTGACAAAACTTTTTTCTCTGGGTGACCAGCCTAAATGAGAAGCTACACCACTAGGAATAGTTTAAATAATAGTTAACATAAAAGAACAGTCCTATAATGTTTTGAAGGATGTTACTGAAGGTAGCACAGCAATGTACAGTATGTAAAAGCTGCATCAACATGTGCAAGAAAATTTAAGACATTTCCAGAGTTCAGATCAGTGTGTAGCTAAAGTCGACTTGAAGATCATCCACAATCATTCATGCAAATGAGTGAGAAGAAATATACATGTTCTTTAAAGGAGAACAGCTGACTGAGAGATCAAGGTATAATTGTAGAAATAAAGGACTGGTTTCTTGGCAACCCAACCCTCCCTCATGAAATGTTTTGAGCCTAATTGCTGCTTTATTTTAGAACTGAAGCTATGAGGCTAGTGCTTATTTAGTATCAGTTTTTATGACCACTTTCTTTAATACAGAATTTAGGGTTTAATAACCTAGGGTTTAATAACCTTTTCAGCCTTAATTTTGCCAATAACCCTGCAGTCTTTTCTTTTTTCATAACTCATATGAGGTCTGAGATACTAAAGGTGAATTGAAAAATAATCACATATATTCCTACAAATAGCATTCCATCCATTTTCTGCCGCTTGTCCTAAACGGGGTCGCGGGGGAGTGCTGGTGTCCAACTCAGCACACACAGGGCGAGGATGGGGGACGCACCCTGGACAGCTCGCCAGCCCATCGCAGGGAGGAGCGGGAGGGGGACAGCACCTTGCTCAAGGGTACCTCAGAGCTACCCATTGGGAAGGGGTTTGAACCCCCGATCCTCCGGCCAACGCCCTAACCACTAGGCCAACACTGCCCCTACAAATAGCATTATATAATACATAATTAAAATATTCTCTGCGTTAAACCAAGAAACAAACTAAAACTGGTAACATGCTGTAATGGTGGCGGGATGCGGGAAAGATGTCTGTGCTGAGCCAGGGATCCGGAACATAATTGCATTATTCATGCTAACCAAACCAAGATACAAGGACTGCAGTTCTGACCAAAACAAGACACAAGGAACTGCAGTTGAGACTAAAACAAGATATCAAAACCACCATTAACTGTAGGCTTTGCCTAGTGAATGAGCTGCGCTCTGTTCTGACTCATCGGAGCTTAAATAGCCAGCCCCAATGAAGCATACCTGTGCCCTCTACCGTGCCCAAAAAAGAGGGGCCCCTGACCAGCCACAGCCACGTCCAGGTATGCTGGCGGTGGTGAGGGGTATCACAAGACCACATGTTCCATCTTCCAACTGCTACCCAAATACAGTTACTCTTTTTTTTTGGAACATCTTGTAGGCTTGCTTTTCTCCAACTACTACTCTATTTGTTGCTCAGCTAATTATAAATTCAAACTGCTCTTATTGTCAGTTAGACCCAGTTCTAATAGCTGTGCCCATATTGCTGAGCCCATCTCTCATTTTATTAATAGATCTGTTGCCTCTAAATCACGTAATATTTCATATCTCCATCCTGCTCTCTGCAAAAAGGATGCAGAAATGCTTATTCATGCATTTAATGCTTCACAGCTTGATTTTTGCAACACTTTAGTCATTGGTAAAACCATTTCCAGTACATCTAAAATTTAGCTGCTGAAGTTCTCACCCACACCAAACAGTCATCACACATCACTCCTGTCCTCTATAACCTTCACTGGTTATAGAGGACAGGAGTGATCATTCACACTCAAGTATTCTGTCTTTGACCTACTCACTTTCAATCCTCTCCTCTCTAGCGCAGATCTCTATCTCTCCAGGTTCTCCTCAAGCTGCTCCCTACTCACATCGTCCACGAAGACTCCTGTCTAACCTTGTCCATCAACCTGTCCATTACTGTTGCAAACCAGAATGGGCTTGGCGCTGATCCTTGATGTAATCCAACCTCTGCCTTAAATGCATCTGTCACTCCCACTGCAGATCTCACCACTGTTACACTGCCATCATACTTATCCTGAACTACTCTCACATACTTCTCTGCCCATCCTGACTTCCTCATACAAAGCCACAACTCCTCTCTAGGCACCCTGTCATATTCTCTCTCCAAATCCACAAAGGCACAGTGCAGCTCCTTAATAAGCAACTTATTTGGAACATCGCCAAACTACGGCATTTTCTGTCTATGGAAGACACGGCAAAAGTAGTACATGCATTTGTATACAGTAGATTAGATTACTGGAACGCCCTACTTTCTGGAAGCTCTCAGGGCACATTAAGCACCCTACAGTGCATTCAGAACATAGCCACTAGGATTGTTAGCAGGAGCAGGAAGTACGACAACATAACCCCCATACTCTCCTCGCTTCACTGGCTTCCTGTTAGGTACAGGGCTGACTTTAAGGTCCTCCTCTTAACTTACAAGGCACTTAAAGGTTTTGCCCCAATATACCTAACCGAACTGCTTAATGCCTATACACCTAATCACCCACTTAGATCCCAGAATAAAGATCTCCTAATAGTCCCTCGCATAAATAAATGTATTGGAGCACGAGCTTTCAGTTACAGGGCGCCTAGATTGTGGAACAGCTTGCCTGCTTCTGTACGGGATGCCGATTCAGTCTCAGTCTTTAAATCACGGCTGAAGACTTACTTCTTTAGTTTAGCTTACCCGCACCAATCACCATAGTGCACCATAGTGCACTATTACTAATGTCGCTGGTGCTGCTGTACATGCCATCCCACTGTATTGTTTCATTTCTGTGTCTGTCACTACTGGATCCTGCTCATTACTGACCATCCCCATTCCATTTCTTTCCCCACATGTCCGGGTGGGCCCGCTGTGGTCATCACCTGAGTCCAATGCCGAGCTACCATCTGGTCTGTGTGATGCATCTGATGCGTCAAGGGACCCTGGCAGCTCATTGGTACCTGGAAGCAACTTGGGACTCCTCACTGATCCTGGAGTTTAAAACCAAACTAACTTTGTACTGTTAGTATACCCAAGGGGGTTGGGTAGCCGGTTGACCTTGGACCCTCAGAGGTTTTTTT
>JABMDN010019080.1:658-14440 GCA_017165825.1 Hepsetus odoe
GTTCTCCACTATAAACACCATCGTTCTCCACTATAAACACCATCGTTCTCCACTATAAACACCATCGTTCTCCACTATAAACACCATCGTTCTCCACTATAAACACCATTGTTCTCCACTATAAACACCATTGTTCTCCATGCTCTGCTGTCTCTGTATTCATTATTCAGAGACAGCAGCACTGGCACATTCCTGACCAGCACTGATCCTGGTGTTTCTTCCAGATATCGTCTGACGGGTCTCCCGGTGGACATCCAGTACAAGAACATTTCCAACCCAGAGGTTACTAATCTGCTCCTAGAGGACCTGATCATCTGGACCAACTATGAGATCGAAGTGGCAGCGTATAATGGAGCAGGCCTGGGAGTCTACAGCCACAAGGTCACTGAGTGGACACTGCAGGGAGGTGAGGACTGAGAGCCCAGGATGGAGGTTCACAAGTTTCTCTTCCTGATTTCTTTCCATAAATCTAGAACATCTGGATTAGTGGGTGAAAGCACATGAAGAAAGAAGGATCTGGACTTTTTTAGAAACAGTGAACGTGATTAGTCACTCGGTGGTTGAACTCAGATTTGGGTGGACTGATCCTTCTCAGTGTGGTACTTCAATCAGGATTAATATGAGGAGGATCTGAGACAAGGCAGAGTTTCCAGGTTGAGCAGAGGAATCTTCTCCACTCGACCCGGTCCAGTCTGGTCCAGAGAGACGCTCCAGCCGGTCCTGGAGCTCCGCCTTGTTGTGTTTTGGGGGTGTGGTTTGCTTAATGGTCCTTCAGAGCCGCCTGCTGATTCTCCATCTGCAGATTAAACTGCCCACCCTGCCCCAGAAAAGCCCTGCTGATTAAATGCCCTGTTGACTAACTGCCCCTGCTGATTAATTACCCTGTTAACAGTCAGCCCCCAGGGCTCTGTCCTTCAGAGGGAAGAGTGAGGACGGAAACAGAGGAGTAAACATTTCCAAAGGAAGGAGACTGGATTTAAGAACCAGAAAAACACTAAACACTCAAAACTCCAAAATAACATTTAAAAAAGATTTAGTTCAATAAAGACACACAAACTTCAATAAACACAAAAACAAAGTGTACAGTAAACACAACAAGCAGACAAGAATAATAGAGGGATTTATTTTTATGACGGTTTGTCCAACCTAGCAACAGTAACTATGGAAGATACTATCAGTATGAGCCAGAAAAGGAGACTGCAATGTCAGGTTAATATACCTCTGTCTTCTTCTCTTCTGGTTCTTCTTCTCTTCATCTCTATTGTCTTACCGCCTGTAACGGCAGGTTGAAGCTGTAAATCTACCAGCATCCGCTGACTGACAGCCTCACCAGTTCATCAACGTAGATAACTAGGCTACGCAACACACACACACACACACACCTGTACACATCTGAACACAATTGATCACTATAGCCATTCAGCATCGCCCCGAGATCTAAACCCCCAGTGCACTACATCCAAACACCTGGTAACTATGGTTACACACGTGGAGGTGTGCAGTCAGAAGCTGGACTAGCTGTTTCTTTGGTCTTTGTTTAGGAAACATACAGTTAGGAAAAATTATAATAATAAACAAATCTAGACCCGGGAACTTTGTGTGTGTGTGGGTGTGTGTTCAGGTGTCCCCAGCTCCTGCATGGGAGCTGGGTCAGGAGGAGGAGGGCACAGTGGTAACGTAGGGTGGCCGAATTTGGTGACAGTGTCCATGGCCACATCAGCCGCCTGAAGAAGTTCACCACCACACACCCTGCTCCTCTGTCACAACACCGGAGACGACCTCGCAGTCTCCCCAGGAGCACACACACACTGCCACAGTGAGACACACACACAAATTTTGGCCATTTTAAATATAAATACTTTTTTCTCTTAATCTTTTCTACATATGTTGGGAATTAAACCCACCTTCTTTCTCTCTGTCTTCTCCTCTCTCTCTTCTCTCTCTCTCTCTCTCTCTCTGTCTCTCTCTCTCTCTTCTCTTCTCTCTTTGTCTCTCTCTCTGTCTTCTCTCTCTGTCTCTCTTTTTCTCTCTGTCTTCTCTGTCTCTCTGTCTCTCTCTCTCTCTCTCTCTCTCTCTCTCTGTCTCTCTCTCTCTCTCTTCTCTCTCTCTGTCTATCTCTCTCTCTCCTCCTCTCTCTCTCTCTCTCTCTCTCTCTCTTCTCTCTTCTGTTCTGTCTTCTCTCTCTGTCTCCCTCTCTCTCTGCCCTCTCTCACCCTCTCTCTCATTCCTCTCCCCTCTCTCTCTGGTCTCTCTCTCTGTCTCTCTGTCTCTCTCTCTCTCCCTCTCTCTGAGTCTCTCTCTCTCTCTGTCTTCTCTCTCTCTGTCTGTCTCTGCCTCTCTTCTCTCTGTCTCTCTCTCTCTGCAGCTCCAGGAGCTGTGGGCCACTCTGAGCTTTTGCACCAGATTTTGACACGCTCTCTGAAGGTGAGCCGGGAGGTTTCTAACGAAGAACGGGGTTCTGACTGGTGAGTCCGTGTCCCTCGTTGTGTTGGTCCTGAAATACACCTCCATAAACCCTCCCTTCATCGCCTGTGTGTGTGTGTGTAAAGCGGCAGTAAGGGTAGGTGTAGGCAAGTGTGTGTTCAGGTGTGTGTTCAGGACTGCAGGCGCTGTAGTGTGTGTGTCTGTGTACATGTGTGTGTGTCACGATCCGTGATAGAGATAACCAGACTAACACGCTATGTCACACACTCACTGCCTCCACATCACTCTGGAGTACAGGGTGACCGACTGACCGCTTCTCACCATCACACGATCAGAGGTACGCCAGGACTCTCCAAAGGTCAGGGCTGGGTAACTGGAGTTCATCTCACAATATCATCAGGAGTCCCACCAGGTACACACACACACACACACACACACACACACACACACATATACACACCCATACATACACACACACACACACATATATATACATACACATACACACACACACATACACAATATATATATATATACATACACATACATACACACACACACCTTGTTAAGAAGATACACACACGATACACACACACACACACACATACATACAATACAAATACACACACATATAGTACACACACACACAATTTCTTATACACACACATGTTCGCACACACACACACCTCTACGCATTGACACTCAAAGCACACACACACCTCTACACACACACACCCATACACACACACACTTATTATATAATATTAGCTTAATATATTACACAATATATAATAGAATATAATGTAATATGTTTATAATATATAATATAATAATAATATACTAAAATATATGTTTATAAATGCTACTATACTTATTAATTATATTAATTATAATTATACATTGATTTTACTGCAATACATCAGATGGAATTAAAGAAGACTCCAGGAAGTTTAACTCAAGAATATTAGACAGGACAGGACAGCAATAGAACAGATGACACAGAAGAGAATATAGAACACAGCACAGCACAGGACAGGACAGGAAGGAGAACAGCACAGAATATAGGGGAGCCAGACAGGAAGTTAGAAATAATAGACTGACAGAAACAGAACAGATTACACAGGACTGACAGAATAGACAGAAGAGAGAACAGCACAGTGAGCAGGCAGAACAGCACATAGAACAGAAATAGACAGAACAGAAATATACACAGAGAACAGAACAGGACAGACAGAACAGAGCACAGGACAGGAGCAATTGAGGAGCAGAATAGAAACACAGAAATAGCTGGGACTGGACAGAAACACAGGACCAACACAGGACAGTACAGAACAGCACACAGGAAATAGAATAGATTATGGAAAGGCACAGAAATATGGACAGAAATAGAATAGAACAGGACTGACAGACAGAACAGGACAGAATAGAAATAGAGATTTGTACAGGATGAGAATACAGAAATAGTACAGAACAGAACAGGACAGAAATATGACAGAATATATATGGACAGAACAGGAGCCAGAATAGACAGAATATAGATAGACAGCACAGAGACATAGACAGAAATAGGACAGAACAGGACAGAATAGAACAGAACAGAAACAGACAGGACAGAACAGGACAGAAATAGACAGAAATGAATAGAAATGAACAGACTGGCTAACAGGACTGGAGCAGAAATATGACTGACAAGAATAGATTGACAGAATAGGATAGAATACAGCATAGAACAGGACAGTACAGAACAGACAGAGATAACACAAGACAGATAGACAGGACTGGATAAAAGGTGCTGTGCTAAATAACAGACAGAATACAGAAATAGTGACAGGACAGAACAAGACAGATAGAAATAGAACAGAACAGAACAGGACTGAACAGAACAGAACAGGACAGAATAGAACAGAAACAGGACAGAATAGAACAGAACAGGACAGAATAGGACAGAACAGGAACAGGAGAATAGAACAGGACAGAACAGGAAATATAGAATATGACAGAAGAGAACAGACAGCACAGAATAGGACACAGAGATAGAACAGAATAGATGAATAGAACAGAAACAGGGACAGAACAGAACAGACAGAAATAGGACAGAACAGACAGAATATAATTAACAGGACAGGACAGAACAGAACAGCATAGGAAGACAGGACAGAATAGGTGGATTGAGAATAGGGACAGTGACAGAAACAGGACACAGGACATGAACAGTACAGAAATAGACAGGACAGAAGGGGAACAGACAGAACAGGTGACAAGAATAGAATAGAAAATATAGGATCAGAGAACAGAGAATGGGGACAGACAGACAGAACAGCAGTATACAGAATAGCACAGAACAGGACAGGACAGAACAGGACAGAAATGAGGAAGGAACAGGACTGGACAGAACAGGACAGAATAGAACAGTACAGGACTGGACAGAACAGGACAGGACAGGAAAGAACAGGACAGGACAGAACAGAAACAGAACAGAACAGACACAGAATATGAGACAGAAACAGAACAGAACAGAACGAGACAGAATAGAACAGACACAGAAGAGAACAGACACAGAATATGACAGACACAGAACAGAACAGACACAGAACAGAACAGAGAACAGGACAGACAGGACAGAACAGAAATAGAGAACAGGACAGGAATAGAACAGAATAAGGACAGGACAGAACAGAACAGAATAGGACAGAATAGAACAGGACAGGACAGGACAGGACAGAACAGAACAGAATAGGACAGGACAGGACAGAACAGGACTGGACAGAAGAGGACAGGACAGGACAGAATAGAACAGTACAGAACAGGACTGGACAGAACAGGACAGGACAGAATAGAACAGGACAGAACAGGACAGAATAGAACAGGACAGAACAGAACAGGATAGGACAGAACAGAACAGGACAGCACAGAACAGCACAGAACAGAACAGGACAGAACAGGACAGGACAGAACAGGACAGCACAGAACAGGACAGCACAGAACAGGACAGAACAGGACAGGACAGGACAGAATAGAACAGAATAGAACAGAACAGGACAGGACAGAACAGAACAGAACAGGACAGAATAGAACAGGACAGAATAGAACAGAACAGGACAGAATAGAACAGGACAGAACAGGACAGAACAGGACAGAATAGAACAGAACAGAACAGAACAGGACAGAACAGGACAGGACAGCTTTATTTCTCCACACTGGGGGAGTTTAAGTGTTATAACAGCAGGAAAACTGAAGTAAAATCAGTGATGATAAAGGAGTAACAGTCTGGGGAGTTTATTATTATTATTATTATTATTATTAAACATTAATAAAATGTTAATATATTCATTTTATTCTAAGCTGCAGGACTGAAACTCTGGGAATAAATGAGTGTTTCTTTCCTCAGAGCTTCCTGGACCCCCCACTAATTTAGCGATTTCCAACATCGGACCCCGAAGCGTCGCCCTGCAGTTTAAACCCGGATACGACGGAAAAACCTCCATCTCCCGCTGGCAGGTGGAGGCACAGGTCAGTCCCATTACAGGACTTTTATTACACATTAAAGAGGAAATACTTCTCATTCATATATGTGTCATAAATATATATATACTTATTTAAATTAAAACCAGTAAAAGTTTTTTAAATATTTCATTTTAATTATTTTTTATTACATATGTTATTAAATATAAAAGATTTATTTATCTGAATGCTATATACATGTTTATATAATACAATAGACTAAAATTTACTATTAAAATAAAAGATATTTTAATATAAAAATGTCAAATATATAATTTTCCGACATGGCCGACGCTGCTCTGCTTCTGAAGATGATTTGCAGCAGCTGTGGATTATAAAACCTGCCAGGTTCTCCGGGAACAACCAATTAAACCTCCTTCCTGATCTGCTGTCCTGATCTTGACGGGTGGAGACGCTAGTTGCTCCACCAGGACAGTCAGGAGGCCCCGTTTTAGAACGTTCCTCCTGCTGCGTTTACACTGAGACATCGCTTATAGCCGAACAGGATCAGAGACCATGTAGGTTCATCTGTTAGAGATGCTGATCACTTCACAGGTCCACACATGAGGACAACAAACCATTTTCTTCCTGAATTTAAATCCAGATTTAATCCGATTTGTCTCTGAGGCCGACTCGGATCGAGTCAAGTCACAGATCACGATCACGTCCAGGCTGAGACAAAACTCTGGAAACAGACATGAGCTTTTGGAGAAAGGAATGAAGAGACAGATCGATTAAACTGTTGATTTTAACTGTTGACACTTTAATATCTCGAATCGCAGTTTTGCGTTCTCCAGGCTGTAACACGCTCCTGGAGTTCTGGTTTAAGCAGAACTTTAGACCAGCTTGGATTCCCTGAGAACAGGATGAGGTTCTATTCGGACAAAGGACTAAGATGATCCCTGATCAGCTTTTCTGCTGCAGTGAGGCGCATCTGATTCTGTAATCTGTTCTCAGATCAGCGTGATTGGAGAGAATGAGGACTGGGTGATGGTTCACCAGCTGGCCAACGAACCCGATGCCCGTTCCCTGGAAGTACCTGCCCTGAACCCCTACACCTTCTACAGGTACCGCACCTCTACCACACTCCCTACACCTTCTACAGGTACCGCACCTCTACCACACTCCCTACACACTCTACAGGTACCACACCTCTACCACACTCCATACAACTTCTACAGGTACCGCACCTCTACCACACTTCCTACACACTCTACAGGTACCGCACCTCTACCACACTCCCTACACCTTCTACAGGTACCGCACCTCTACCACACTCCCTACACCTCTACCACACTCCCTACACACTCTACAGGTACCGCACCTCTACCACACTCCCTACACCTTCTACAGGTACCACACCAGTGTTCCCCTGGTAGTTACTGTGTTTGTGTTCTTTGCAGGTTTCGTATGCGTCAGGTGAACATCGTGGGAACCAGTCCACCCAGTCAGCCTTCTAGAAAGATCCAAACTCTACAGGCTCCACCTGACATGGCACCGGTCAACGTGACCCTGCGGACGGCCAGTGAGACAAGCCTGTGGCTCCGATGGGTGGTAAGGCTTGGGTGGATGGGTGACGGGCAGCTTTTGAGGTCCTCCCTGTCCCACCTCACCTCTCACTGTGTGTGTCCTGGTGTCTGTCCAGCCTCTGCCTGAGTGGGAGTATAACGGTAATCTGGAGTCGGTGGGTTACAGAGTTCAGTACAGCAGAACCCGACCGCAGGCCAAGGCTCTGATCCACCTGATCCCCGACCGGCTGGAGCGGGAGTTCACTATAGAAGACCTGGAAGAGTGGACCGAGTACGAGGTCAAAGTACAGGCAGTCAACGGCATCGGAGCAGGACCGTGGAGTCAGCCTGTACGAGGACGCACCAGGGAGTCAGGTAAGAGGGTAACTGACAGGGGTTAACAGAGGGTAATGGGAGAGGAGCAGGGTGAAGGGGCAGCTGATGATAAACAGGGTAGGAAGGTAACAGGTGTAGATCTAGAGTGATGGTGAAGAATCCAGTGATTGGGTAGAAGTTGGATGATGGGTTAGGATGTCGTAAGAGTGGGGTAACTGGATGTAAGTGTGGGGTAACTGGATGTAAGTGTGGGGTAATTGGATGTAGGGGTGGAGTAACTGGATCTTGGAGTTGGGAAACCTGATGTAGGATTGGGGTAACTGATATGATGGGGCAAATTAATGTTTGATGGAGTAACCGGATGTAGGAGTGGGGTAACTATGTTGATTTAGGTGAATTCCTGCTGGCAGCTTATAATAATGAAAGACAGGGACAAAGATCACACACACACACACACACACACACACACACACACACACACACACACAATAGGGTAACATTAAACACCGTTGAGAATCACGCATGAAATCAGATATTCTAAATCTCTCTCTGTCTCTCCTCCAGTTCCCTCTTGTGGACCCACTAATGTCTCTGCCTTTGCTACGACGTCCAGCAGTGTCCTGGTTCGGTGGTTTGAGGTTCCGGAGTCGGACAGAAACGGACTCATCCTGGGCTACAAGGTCGGCTGTGTTCTGGAGAAACATCTCACGAAGAAGTGTTTTATTTCCACCAAATAATCTGTTTCTCTCTCTCTCTCTCTCTCTCTCTCTCTTTCTTTCTCTTTCTCTCTCTTTCTCTCTCTCTCTCTGTCTCTCTCTCTCTCTCTCTCTGTTTCTCTCTCTCTCTCTCTCTCTGTCTCTCTCTCTCTCTCTCAGGTGGTGTACAGGGAGAAGGATTCAGACTCGGTTCTGCGGTTCTGGATGGTGGAGGGAAACTCCACCCACAGTGTTCAGCTGACTGGTTTGGGGAAGTATGTTCTGTATGAGATTCAGGTTCTGGCCTTCACCCGAATCGGGGATGGTCGACCCAGTTCACCCCCCATCCTGGAGCGCACCTTGGATGATGGTAATCAACAGTGCCACCAGAGTACACAGTACTGAATTACAGAGTACACACAGTACACCAGAGTACACAGTACTGAATCAGAGTACACACCGTACACCAGAGTACACAGTACTGAATTACATTTACATTTACATTTACGGCATTTAGCAGACGCTCTTATCCAGAGCGACTTACATGTCCTAATTACAGGGACAGTCCCCCTGGAGATTCGAGGTGGGATTCGAACCGGGGACCTCTTGATCCAGAGGTCCGTAGCCAAGTACCACCACTAGACCAGCACCACCCATTCAGAGTACACACAGTACACCAGAGTACACAGTACTGAATTACAGAGTACACACCGTACACCTGAGTACACATAGTACTGAATTACAGAGTACACACCGTACACCAGAGTACACAGTACTTAATTACAGAGTACACACTGTACACCAGAGTACAATCAGTACTGAATTACAGAGTACAAACAGTACACCAGAGTACACAGTACTGAATTACAGAGTACACACCGTACACCAGAGTACACAGTACTGAATTACAGAGTACACACAGCACACCAGAGTACACACAGTACACCAGAGTACACACAGTACACCCGAGTACACAGTACTGAATTACAGAGTACACACCATACACCAGAGTACACAGTACTGAATTACAGAGTACACACCGTACACCAGAGCACAATCAGTACTGAATTAGAGTACACAGTACTGAATTACAGAGTACACACAATACACCAGAGTACACAGTACTGAATTACAGAGTACACACAGTACACCAGAGTACACAGTACTGAATTACAGAGTACACACAGTACACCAGAGTACACAGTACTGAATTACAGAGTACACACAGCACACCAGAGTACACACAGTACACCAGAGTACACACAGTACACCAGAGTACACACAGTACTGAATTACAGAGTACACACCATACACCAGAGTACACAGTACTGAATTACAGAGTACACACCGTACACCAGAGTACACACAGTACACCAGAGCACAATCAGTACTGAATTACAGAGTACACACAGTACTGAATTACAGAGTACACAGTACTGAATTACAGAGTACACACAGTACACCAAAGTACACACAGTACTGAATTACAGAGTACACAGCATACACCAGAGTACACACCGTACACCAGAGTACACAGTACCAAATTACAGAGTACACACCGTACACCAGAGTACACAGTACCAAATTACAGAGTACACACAGTACACCAGAGTACACACAGTACTGAATTACACAATACACACCGTACACCAGAGTACAAGAACTGAATTACAGAGTTCACACAGTACACCAGAGTACACAGTACTGAATTACAGAGTACACAGCATACACCAGAGTACACAGTACCAAATTACAGAGTACACACAGTAAACCAGAGTACACACCGTACACCAGAGTACACAGTACCAAATTACAGAGTACACACAGTACACCAGAGTACACAGTACCAAATTACAGAGTACACACCGTACACCAGAGTACACAGTACTGAATTACAGAGTGCACACAGTACACCAGAGTACAAGAACTGAATTACAGAGTACACACAGTACACCAGAGTACACACAGTACTGAATTACACAATACACACCATACACCAGAGTACCCAGTACTGAATTACAGAGTGCACACAGTACACCAGAGTACACAGTACTGAATTACAGAGTACACACAGTACACCAGAGTACACACAGTAATTAATAGTGTGTGATTGTCTGTAGTGTGTGATTGTAGTGTGTGATTGACTATAATGTGTGATTTTGTGTGATTTTCACCACTCACTGCATCCGCAAAGCAACCAGCATTGTGGATGATCCCTCCCACCAGTGTGATCGTTGTGTGTGATCGACTGTAGTGTGATTGTTGTGTGTGATCGACTGTAGTGTGTGATCGACTGTAGTGTGATTGTTGTGTGTGATCGACTGTAGTGTGATCGATTGTAGTGTGTGATCGACTGTAGTGTGTGATTATAGTGTGTGATCCTCTGTAGTGTGTGATTGTTGTGTGATCGACTGTAGTGTGTGATTATAGTGTGTGATCCTCTGTAGTGTGTGATTGTTGTGTGATCGACTGTAGTGTGATCGACTGTAGTGTGTGATTATAGTGTGTGATCGACTGTAGTGTGTGACTGACTGTAGTGTGTGATTGTAATGTGTGATTGTTGTGTGTGGCAGACTGTAGTGTCTTCTTCTTCTTCTTCTTCTTCTTTCGGCTGCTCCCGTTTAGGGGTCGCCAAAGCGGATCAACTGTCTCCATTTCTTCCGGTCCTCTGCATCTTCCTGCTTCAAACCGACCACCTGCATGTCCTCTCTCACCACGTCCATAAACCTCCTCTTTGGTCTTCCTCTTCTCACTACAGATCACAATATCATCAGCAAACATCATCGTCCACGGAGACTCCTGTCTAACCTCGTCCGTCAACCTGTCCATCACTACTGCAAACAAGAATGGGCTCAGTGCTGATCCTTGATGTAATCCAACATCTACCTTAAATGCATCCGTCACTCCCACTACAGAGCTCACCACTGTTACACTATCATCATACATATCCTGAACTACTCTCACATACTTCTCTGTAACACCAGACTTCCTCATACAAAACCACAACTCCTCTCTAGGCACCCTGTCATCTGCTTTCTCCAAATCCACAAAGGCACAATGCAGCTCCTTCTGACCTTCTCTGTACTTCTCCATCAACACCCTCAGAGCAAACATTGCATCTGTGGTGCTCTTTCTCGGCATAAAACCATACTGCTGTTCACTGATCCTCACCTCTTTTCTTAACCTGCTTCCACTACTCTTTCCCATAACTTCATGGTGTGGCTGATCAACTTTATCCCTCTATAGTTACTACAGCTCTGTGCATCACCCTTATTCTTGAAGATCCACACCAGTACACTTCGTCTCCACTCCTCAGGCATCTTCTCACTTGCCAAGATTGTGTTAAACAATCTGGTCAGAAACTCAACTGCCATCTCCCCTAAACATCTCCATGCTTCCACTGGTATGTCATCTGGTCCAACAGCCTTTCCATTCTTCATCCTCTTCATCGCTACCCTTACTTCCATCTTGTTTATTTGCTTCACTTCCTGGTTCACTCTTCTCACATCATCCAGTCTTCTCTCTCTCTCATTTTCTTCATTCATTCATCAGCTCCTCAAAGTTCTCCTTCCATCTGCTCAACACGCTCTGTTCACCTGTGAGTACGTTTCCATTTCTATCTTTAATCGTCCTGACCTGTAGCACATCTTTCCCAGATCTGTCTCTCTGTCTAGCCAATCGGTAAAGGTCCTTTTCTCCCTCTTTACTGTCCAACCTCTCATACAATTCACCAAACACCTTATCTTCAGTCTTCACCACTGCTTTCTTCGCCCTGCGGTTCATCTCCTTGTACACCTGTCTACTTTCTTCATCTCTCTGACTGTCCCATGTCTTCTTTGCCTCCCTCTTCTTTTGAATACACTCCTGGACTTCTTGGTTCCACCACCAGGTCTCCTTATCCTCCTTCTTCCTTCCGGATGTCACACCAAGTACATTTCTAGCCGTCTGCCTGATCACTTCTGCAGTAGTTTCCCAGCAATCCGGAAGCTCTTCGACACCTCCCAGTGCCCGTGTTAACTCCTGCCTGAATTCCACCTTGCAGTCCTCCTCCTTCAGCTTCCACCACTTGATCCTCGACTCTGCCCTCACTTTCCTCCTCTTCTTGACCTCCAAGGTCATCCTACAGACCACCATCCTATGCTGTTTAGCTACACTCTCCCCTGTCACTACTTTGCAGTCTCTGATCTCTTTCAAACTGACCCTCCTGCAAAGAATATAATCCACCTGTGAGCATCTTCCTCCACTCTTATACGTCACCCTGTGCTCCTCCCTCTTCTTAAAATAAGTATTAACTACAGCCATTTCCATCCTTTTTGCAAAATCTACAACCATCTGACCTTCAGCATTCCTCTCCTTGACACCATGCCTACCCATCACCTCCTCATCACCTCTGTTCCCTTCACCAACATGACCATTAAAATCTGCACCAATCATCACTCTCTCTCCCCTGGGTACACTCTCTGTCACACCATCTAACTCACTCCAGAATCTTTCCTTCTCTTTCATCTTACAACCAACTTGTGGAGCATAAGCACTAACAACATTCATTATCACACCTTCAACTTCCAGCTTCAAACTCATCACCCTCCCTGACACCCTCTTCACCTCCAAAACACTCTCCACATACTCTTCCTTCAGGATAACACCTACTCCATTCCTCCTTCCATCCACACCATGGTAGAACAGTTTAAACCCCCCTCCAGTACACCTGGCCTTACTACCCTTCCATCTAGTCTCTCACACACAGAAGATCAACCTTCCTTCTCTCCATCATATCAGCTAATTCTCTACCTTTACCAGTCATGCTGCCAACATTCAAAGTCCCTACCCTCACTTCCACTCTCCTCTCCTTCTTTCTCTCCTTTTCCCTCTGGACATGCCTTCCTCCTCTTCTTCTTCTTCTTTGGCCAACAGTAGTCCAGTGTCCACCAGCACCCTGTAGGCTAACAGCACTGGTGGCGGTCGTTGTTAACCCGGGCCTCGACCGATCCGGTATGGAATTCTGTATCGTTGTCCGCATATTGACTTGGCAAAGTTTTACACCGGATGCCCTTCCTGACGTAACCCTCCCCATTTACCCGGTACTGGGACCGGCACGAAGAAATACACTGGCTTGTGCATCCCTAGTGGCTGGGTTTGTGACTGACTGTAGTGTGTGATTGACTGTAGTGTGTGATTGTAGTGTGTGATTGATTGTAGTGTGTGATTGTTGTGTGTGATCGACTGTAGTGTGTGATTGTTGTGTGTGATTGTTGTGTGTGATCGACTGTAGTGTGTGATTGTTGTGTGTGATCGACTGTAGTGTGTGATTGTTGTGT
>JABMDN010019113.1:0-10665 GCA_017165825.1 Hepsetus odoe
CAGCTTAAAACCTTTTAATGACCAACTACAGACTCTACTATCAGCTTAAACCTTTTAATGACCAACTACAGACTCTACTATCAGCTTAAAACCTTTTAATGACCAACTACAGACTCTACTATCAGCTTCAAACCTTTTAATGAACTCCAACTACAGACTCTACTATCAGCTTCAAACCTTTTAATGACCAACTACAGACTCTATCAGCTTCAAACCTTTCAATGAACTCCAACTACAGACTCTACTATCGGCTTAAAACCTTTTAATGACCAACTACAGACTCTACTATCAGCTTCAAACCTTTTAATGATCAACTACAGACTCTACTATCAGCTTCAAACCTTTTAATGACCAACTACAGACTCTACTATCAGCTTCAAACCTTTTAATGACCAACTACAGACATTACTATCAGCTTAAAACCTTTTAATGAACTCCAACTACAGACTCTACTATCAGCTTCAAACCTTTTAATGAACTCAAACTACAGACTCTACTATCATCTTAAAGGGAGGTCCATCATAGCCAGTGTCAGACGTATTAGAGGCAGTGTTTTTTTGTTGGTAATTAACATTCTACTGCATGTTAAATGAAAATTAACTTTAAGTGGAATATAAAAGATTCAGTTCACTCTAACCTTACTGCTGTTAGGATTCAGCAGGTAGACTGTTAACAATGAATGCAACTAAAGATCATCCTTAAGGGGCCATCAGAAAAAAAAACTGACCACAAATTTTACATACTGCATATGCTGCATCCACAAATACATCAGCTGCCGCGTGTCTTCCTTCCTCAGTGACATTTCCTTTAGTGGTTGAACATTTCCTGATGACTACAAGTCATTGCTGAAACATGAACACTCTAACCCTGTGAAAAAACACAACACAATAAACACTAATATACACTAGAATAGGAGATATTAGTGTATAAACACTTTTCTTTTGTCTAATAATGTCAATCTCTTTATCTTTTCTTTAGGTGCACGTGTCTTCAGGATATGCAACAACACTCTGTCTGAGGAACAGAAGAAGGATGTCCAGGCAAACACCATGGTTTTGCTGATTCCTCTGCTCTACCTCTTAGCATTCATTGTGGGCTTCCCTTCTAACCTGTTGGCTTTATGGGTGCTCCTCTTCCGCTCCAAGAAGTTTCCATCCACCATCCTCTTGGTCAACTTGACCTGTTGTGACTTGTTGCTGCTCCTGATGCTTCCTTTCCGAATTGTCTACCACTTCCAGGTACAAGGGTTCGACCAGTCTTTCACTGATGTTAAGTCATAAATGTGTAGATTACAGTTCATCATTCTGTCCCCACACTGTTCCTTCTGCTGCCTAAAGTAGCTTAATCCCTGGAGGTTTAACTCGGTCTTAGGGCAGCCGGTTCCTAATGTCAAAGTTCAAAATCAAAGTTAACTCAATTCTACCAAATGTTTAGGACATGCAGAGGATCAAACTTGTGTTCTTCTCAGACCCTGGTATAGACATATACAAGTAGTTCAAACAAAAAGGAAGATAATAGGTGTTTTGATTTCTTGATATGGGGATGTTCTAACACAGTACCCATTCTCAGTACTGCCTGGCATTATTATAATTTTCTTGAATCTGTCAAATTAGAAATCAGAAGATGCACAGTTGTGCATGTGCAACTTCATAACATTTCACAGGGTTGCCAACTGCTTGTTATGTAAAATTAGAGCTCTAGCAAGAAAGCACAAATAAGTGGAGGTCTAAGCTTTTGATTGGTGCGTCTTGATCTCCATGGTGTAGATGAAACAACTCTGGATTTGAAAGATCCTTAAGTTTAAAGGCAGGAGGAAAATGTTATGGCAGTTTAGTTGAGTTTGATGCTAATGTTGTGCTTCTCCATTGTCCTCCAGGGAAACAACTGGTACTTTGGAGAGCCTTTCTGCCGGGTTGTGATCTCCGTCTTCTATGGGAACATTTATGGCTCTGTCCTTTGCCTCACACTAATCGCCGTGGACCGCTACGTGGCTCTGGTCCACCCGTTTGGAGCCAAGACCCTCCGAAGCTGGAAAACATCAGTGTATATGAGCCTGGTAGTCTGGGCTATGGTGTTAGCCGCCGCTGTCCCCTTACTAGCCTCGAAACAGTCTCACAAGTTAGATAACCCACAAATCACAACCTGCCATGATGCTCTGCCTGGAGACCAGCAGAAGAAATACCTTCTGCCTTACTTTGCGACCCTCTTCTTTCTCTGCTTCCTGCTGCCATTGTTTGTGGTGCTGTTCTGCTACAGTGCCGTCTTGCGCACCCTGATGGCTTCTGGCAGCCGTTACGCTCATGCCATCAGAGTAACTTTTCTAATCCTTTTGGTTTTTGTGGGTTGCTTTTTGCCCAGTAATGTCCTGCTGTTGCTGCACTACGCCAAATCCTACCTGCTTCAGGGAAGTGAGAAAGAAGGAGATGCCTTATACCTGCCCTACATGATCAGCCTGGCCTTCAGCACCTTCAACAGCTGCATTGACCCGTTCATTTTCTACTATGTGTCGGAGGAATTCAGGGAAAAGGCGCGTAAAGTGCTTTGCCTTGGCCCTGAGTCTTTAGAGTCCTCCTCTGACAATCAGGTGTCCTACTCCTCAGGAAAATCAAGGTCCAAGGTCACCTTGCTGTCCAAGCTGAGCAAGACTACTGACAGTTTAGACAGCCGCTAAAATCAGAAGATCCAACAGAACAGGACAAATGCTGTGAGATATTCAATAAAACCCAATGATTCAGAATAGAACATAAAGCTCAGAAGGCGAAAGATGGATTCTGAACCAAGACTTAAATTGTCCCAGTTACAGTTACATATTTGACCCTTTACTAGAAAGGGAGACAGGTAATCAGTCTTTTTTATAGAAACATGTACAGCTCTATCCTTTGGTGAATGCTGACTGCTGTTGTTCTGAGACACTGTGCTTTCGCTGGTCATTGTCAAAGTTTGGTGTCTGTAGGGAATAAGGGACAATGTCCTTGTGCATCACCTGCATGCAGCCTTGCTCGAAGCCCTGTCCACTGCTGTACTTTTCATTTCCTACTGTTTGTGTACCACACAGAGAAGACATGACTCGTCCTGGTCAATGGTCTCCCTGCAATTCACAATTCAACCACAAGACTTCTAGACAGTGAGGCATTCAGATCGCGACCTCATGAATGGGAGCATGGTGATGAAATCTTGGAACAAATGGACTTTGTTGAAGAACTGATGTAAAATGCTGAAGCATGATGACAGCAGACATAAAATGTGGTCTGGTTGTTTCTTCTTTTCTCCAGCAGCATGTGCTGCTGTTATTCTCACTGACAGGACTTCAGAAAAACCCTCTAGTCATCTCCTTGAATGAGCCTGGTGGTCCGGATGTTGGTCAATTACATCTTCGCAAGCTTTATGTGTATTTCAGGGCCCACCTGCTGAAGAGCAGCAGTGCTAAAGGGGATCAAACCTCACCCTGCATTCCAGTCTGAGCAGAATCCTCCAGAGCAGAGTTCACCTTAGTGAAGAAACTGACGTTTTTTATTTGTGTTTTCAGCAGCAAACGGAACTAAGTCATGTTATGATTCTGCAACACTCCCTTGAATCATTTCAGCAAATCATCAAAACATCAAACGAACTTCCCGCTTTCCAGATTTGCAGATGTTCCGTGAGATAAACAATGTGGATAAACTGTGAAGGTCCACAAGGGAATGGTATGTCCTGTCTAAACATGAAGGGAGGGTTAAAAGTGATTCAGTAAACGTGCATTTTCCAAGTGATGTTCAAGAAGAATAAAAATGAGGAGGTAAACGTTCTGACAAACTGGAATAAAAGCAGATTTTTTTAAGCTCAATGAGGAGAAGGGTTCCTTCCTTTGCTGAGTATCTGGGAGGCCACCATCGGAAAACTGTTATTAACTTCATAAACAGGTCTGGGAAGCACAGAGACCTCACAGTAACTGAAGTTTGGTTTATTCATGAAGAATGTGCAGGAAATGTTTGCTGTTCATGTTTCACCCTGCTTATGTTTTCTGAACATACAGTGAACCTGCTGAATCTAAGAATCATTCAGAAATGTTAGCCTCTGTCTGCAAGTGCCAAATGTAGCCTATGAATACAGTCCATAAGGAAAAGGTAGGGAGTCGAGTCGTTGCCTCGGACTCGAGTTACATTTACTTGCTACTAATTACTCCGCTAATTTAATTATTCAACTTTTATAGCCTAGAATTAGTGATCAGGCCTTTTGAACGACTGACCTGAGAATGTACGAAAAATAAATCCCAAAATTCACCTTTAAATTTAATTATTGCTTTTACAACATAAAACATTTTTTCTCGGCTTGTGATTCTGGGGGAAAAAAAAAACAAAAAACATTTAATTGCCATTAGATGTACACATGGTTGGGAATTACTTTCAATTTTCAAAGCTTCTTATATATTGTTCACTAAATTATGATGTGATTTATTTCTGAAATTGATTATAAAACTTGACATATATATAAAAAAAAAACATTTTCTGTTCCAAATGGTTTAAATGTGTAAATGTTCAAGTGGTTTTCTTTTCTGATTGTGAGTGTAAAGGTTAAACCACAAATAGAACATCCACCCCGCCTGATTCTATAAGTGATGAACTGACGATTCAAACAGAAACTCAGGCTGGAAAGTACAGACACACACCACGAACCCAGTACAAAGAAACTTTAACAGAGAAGAACTTCAAAGGAAACATCAGAGAATATCAATGAACAAAACTCTTTAACAAGATAACACAAATTATACCGAACAATAACGAACAAATCTTCAATATCGATATCAATAAAAATGCCATGCAATATATGATCAGATATAACTGAAGAAGTAAGAAAATGCCAATTAAATACAACAAACTCGACAAATAGTAATAATTACTAAAACACTGTTGGTCTAAAATATAATTGAAATAGAAAGAAAAAAAATGAACTTAACTCCATTAGAAAAATATTACTGACGAAGAAACTCAAATATATATTCAATAAAGAAACTTATTTTAGTATTATCATAAAAAAAATGCTATAATGGTAAAGATTAAGGAAGAAACTTTGCAAGTGAAAATAAATAAACAAAACTCTTTCAGAAAATAACTAAACAAATTTATCTGAGAACATTAATCAATAAATCTTAGAAACATCAGTAAATAAACTCCTTTAGAGAACACCAAGCTCTCTTCGAGAGACAAAACAATATCCTTCAAGCTCTGGAACGGAAGCTTAATAAAGAAACTTCGTCAACAAAACTATTTCAGAAATTAGGAGAAGATCATCCAAAACACAATAATAAGATTCTCAGTTGTTCCAAATGATGCTGCTCATGTTTTCAGATCATGAACAGAGTTAAGAACAGACGCTCAGGCTGGTTGTCGTGTATCCAAACATCGAACTTCATTTTAAGCGCTCAGATGAAAGTGAAAGTGACAACCCTTGTCATTGCGAGGTCACGGCACAGCACACATGAACCACAACGAAATTGGACCTCTGCATTTTACCCATGCACACTCAAACCCGTGCAGCAGTGGGCAGCTATTGAAAGCGCCCGGGGAGCAGTGATGGGGACGGTACCTTGCTCAAGGGTACCTCAGGACAACCTATTGGGAAGGGGTTTGAACCCCCGATCCTCCGATCATGCGGCTAACGCCCTAACCGCTAGGCCACCGCTGCCCCACAATTTACTTTAAAATGAATTAACTTTACTGAAAACATCCAGAATAAAAGCTAAAGGAAGGGTGATTGGACCTTAGGTGGAGTGATCAGGACTGAGGATGGTGTAGAAACCTGATGATTGGTGTTGTGGTTGGGAGATGCCGGGGTGCGGCAGGTGTTGAGTCTGCAGAGTGTGTTGCTGTTCGGGTTCGAGTGGCTGAAGTCTGTAATCAGGAGTCCACATGCGGCGTCTCCAACGCCTCCTCAGAGCTGCTGTTTGGAGAGATAAGCGAGACAATGACACAGCGAACTGGAGAGCTTCCAACCGACGAAGAGGGAAAATTTAAACACTCAAAAGCTCCCGCCAACATCACACACACGTTCGGAAACACACGGTACGTAGACTTTCTCTTACCGACTTCTTATTTTAATTCAGACTTAAAGTGAAGCCTCGGCTGTAGGTGCTTTATAGATGCTTAAACTGTTTCCCGGAGTTTTTATTCCGTGTTTACTCTTCAGGACTCTTTATTGCACGTTATTCGGGCAACTCTGTAGGGTGGTTTTCTCAAAGCTACACGAAATTGACATCAACTTATTGTTTCTAGAATTAAGGAATAAACCTTTATTAATGTCTATATTGGTCACTGTTAGTTTATTTATTTTGGAACAAAATTAAGATTATTTTGGTCAAATATTCATACTTTATACTTTTGGAAACTTTTGCAGAGTTTTTATTTTATTTATTACTCTTTTTTTCTTGAATAAAAAAAATCGGATTGAATTAAAACATGAAGCCAAATCCAAATCGTTGTAGAAAAGCGTGTGTTACAACAGTCAGTCAGTCAGTCATTTTCTGACGCTTGTCCCAAGCGGGGTCGCAGGGGGGTGCTGGAGTCCGTCCCAGCTCACACAGGGGGGGGGGATGGGGGGGACACACCCTGGACAGCCCATCGCAGGGAGGAGCGTGACGGGGACGGCACCTTGTGTGTCACAACAAAATTGTAAAAATAGGATGTAAAAAATAAACAACAACATAAACGAAGCAAAATTATCATGAAAATGCATGCATAATTAAATAAATAAATATTGCTGTTCAACAGTGAAACACAAAATTAGTCTTAATTTAGTTTCGCAAAAGAGGATTGTCTGCAGGGCTTAGTCTTCTTCACACACCTTTCAATCCAAACTGCTTGCAGTGAAGTTTATGCAGAGCTTTTTTGGTGTTTTCACTAAAATAAAGGAAGAACGTTCTTCTGCTCTTCAGCCGGTGGTGGATTTAAACAGGTCAACACTGGACAGGTGAATGTTTTCCAGGTACATTATTCACTCAGTGATCCAAAAGTAATTGAACAGGATAACCCTGGAAATTCTCATTTTCTGAGAATCTGGAAATTTGCTGCTCGTTCGAATAAAATGATAATAAATATATAAATAAACATTAAAGCATCAGCAAACATGTTTCTGCACATCTCTGAGTTTATTGTGCCGCGGAGTGACGGGTGGAGGATGGACAGGATTAGGGACGAGTTTATTAGAGGGACAGCTGAGGTTGGACAGTTTAGAGACAAAGTGAGAGAACTGAGACTGAGTTGGTTTGGACGCGTCCAGAGGAGAGACGAGGAGAATATCAGGAGGAGGATGTTGAGGCTGGAGCTGCCAAGAGGAGGTTTATGGATGGGGTGAGAGAGGACATGCAGGGGGACAATGTGGAAGAGAAAGATGCAGAGGACAGGAAGACATGGAGACAGATGAGCTGCTGTGGAGACTTCTAGCAGGAGCATCGGAAAGAAGAAGAAGAAGAAGAAGAAGAAGAAAAAGAAATAATCTGGATATAGTTTCTGTATTTTAGGAGTGATAATGCACAATGTTTATGTTAAGTGTGAATAAAAACATTTTGAATGTTCCTGACTGTTTATCTTCACAGTCAGAGTGGAAATAAGCACCGAGAACTTTTGATCAGATATGGATGTTCAGATGTAGGATTTTTGGATTTTAGGGATGAAGATCTTCAGGAAAGGTTGTTTTCAACAATGCTCCTGGACTGAAACGGTCTCAGATCAGCTGCAGAGGCCTTACACTCAGAGTGTTCAGTAAGAGATGGATTTGAAAATGGAAGGATAAGAGAAGAGAGAGAACAGTTCTGCTGTTAAACCAAGAGGAGGAGTCGCGGACGAGGCTCTTAAGAATGAAGTAATGATCTTCTCCTCTCCTCTTCTTCATGAACTCTCTCAGGACACTGAGCACTTTCTTCAAACCAAGACCTAATGGTGTTTTACACTAATGTGAGCACACACACACACACACACACACACACACACACACACACACACACACAAATAAAGAAAGATCATTTGTAACTAGTTGTCTGATTAAAGTTTCTAATCATGATAAAGATGAAAGATTATAAAGCTCAATATAATCTCTGTTAATGACACATTTAAAGTAAATACTTTGTTGATGTTCTGAGTGACTTCACTACTGACACAAGGCTGCCTGTGTGAAGTGCCTGTTAAAGTGAAGTGTGGATGGAGAGGCTTGCAGGACTGTGAGATACGTGAATTTAAAAAAAAAAGACTTCAATTTTGGAAATACAGGAGATTTACTGAAGTCTTCTGCCCTCTAGTGGAAAAAATGTGTCATCACATATAATGTGCCTGATTTTTCCCAACCATAATAATAACAGCAACAACAATAATAATAACAATAATAATAATAATAATAAAAATAATAATAATAATAATATATTTATATATGTGTGTGTGTTTAAATAAATAAATAAATAAATATATAATATAATTGTTGTTGTTGTTATTAACAATATGTAGGTAATTATCAGTGTTGCTAATGTTGTGTTGTGTTTTCAGCATCTCAGACAGACAGCTGATCCACTTTTCTGTCTGATGGCATTATGGACCCCAGAGTGACTCCAAGTGAAGGTAAGAAATGATGTCCTCTGTGTACTTGGCTGCAGACCTTTCAGAGTGTCCATGCTGTCCCCTGTCCACCCCAAAACCCTCCTATAATGGATCAGAACTGGACCATGGAGTGATGAAAGAATGTGTGCTGGTTCTGATTCCGGTTCCCTTTTCCCACATGTGGACGGCCAGGTGTGTGTGAGATTAAGGAACTGATATATTAGCAGGACAACTCAGGTTTGACAGTTTGGAGACAAAGTGAGAGGAGTGAGACTGTGTTGGAGTGGACGTGTCCAGAGACGAGGAGTATATCAGGAGGAGGATGTTGAGGATGGAGCTGCCAGGAAAGAGGAGAAGAGGAAGAATAAAGAGGAGGTTTATGGATGTGGTGAGAGAGGACATGCAGGGGGACAGAGTGAAGGAGGAAGATGCAGAAGACAGGAAGTCATGGAGACAGCTGATTGGACGTGACGACCCTTAACAGCAGCAGCTGAATGAAGCAGAAGGATCTTATCTTCCTTATCTTCCTGTTTTTCCTGCTCTGGGATATTTAATGTAATTTCAAGCTTGTTAACCAAACTTTAACGAGGTTAACGAGGGAGAGTCAGAGCACAAGCTCATGTTGGCCTGTTCAGAGGAAATGTGTGTCTGCGATTAAAACATTAGAATAATATCATTCACCCAAACGAGCCTGGTGTGGTCACTCCGCTCCATCTCTTAGTCTGAACAAAATCCAAAAACTCAGGAAATCGAAACACAAACATAAACACATTACAACATGCATAAACTATTTGATATTAAAATAAGTCCACATTAACATAAATGTACTATAGAAATAAACAAGTATAGCCCCATTGCAAAATATTAAACTAAACAGAAATTATTAAAAAAAATCAATAATACATTAAAATAAACACAAATGAACATAAAAACATAAAAAATGATTGTTAATGTCAGCATGAATGTGTGTGTGTGTGTGTGTGTGTGTGTGTGTGTGTGTGTTTAGATGTCCCCGTGGTGGTGGTCCTCAGCAGTCTCATCACCCTGTGTGTCCTGCTGGTCACCACAGTGTGGATGTGCTGCAGGATGAGAGGAGGACTGGACAGCCAGTCAGAAGACAGCAAAGAGTTCACACTGGCTGAAAACACACCACCCACAAACACGTCCCAAATGGAGCAGACAGAGGTCACATACACACACAAACACACACACACACACACACACACACACACACACACACACACAGACACACACACACACACACACACACACACACACACACACACACACACACACACATTTTCACATTTGCTTATTTATTAATGTCAGTCAGTCAGTCATTTTCTGCCGCTTGTCCCAAACGGGGTCGCGGGGGGTGCTGGTGTCCAACCCAGCGCACACAGGGCGAGGACGGGGGACACACCCTGGACAGGTCGCCAGCCCATCGCAGGGAGGAGCGGGACGGGGGCGGCACCTTGCTCAAGGGTACCTCCCCGATCCACCGTTCATGCGGCCAACGCCCGAACCACTAGACCACCGCTGCCCCTCTATTTATGTTTTATTTTTACTTATTTGTATGATTTCCATATAGATAGAAGTTTTTTCACTTTATTATTTTATTAAAAGTTTATTTTTTATTTTACTTTATTTAATTCAATACAGGGCAGTGGTGGCCTAGTGGTTCGGACGTTGGCCTTGTGATCAGAGGATCGGGGCTTCGAACCCCTTCCTGATAGGTTGCCCTGAGGTGCCCTTGAGCAAGGTGCCGTCCCCGACCTGCTCCTCCCTGCGATGGGCTGGAGACCTGTCCAGGGTGCGTCCCCCGTCCTCGCCCTGTGTGCTCTGGGCTGGACACCAGCACTCCCCCGCGACCCCGTTTGGGACAAGCGGCAGAAAATGGATGGATAATTCAATACAATTTTTATTACCAGAATTACACGTCCGTTTCTAATCACGACAAAGCTCCATGCTTTACGCCATCCACTAGGGGGCAGAGTCTGAGGTTTCGAACATGGTGGCGGTAGTGCAGGCTGTAGATGTTAAACAAGAGGCCAAAAGGCTTTAAATCCATAAAATGTCTCTTTCTGATCTCCTGCTAAATTCACCC
>JABMDN010019123.1:0-11370 GCA_017165825.1 Hepsetus odoe
ACACACACACACACACACACACACACACACACACACACACACACACAGTGCAGAGTGTGTTACTGGCATTGGACGGGCGCCGGTGAGGGAAGTGGTCACAGAAAGCATGGCTGACAGGTCTGAATACTGTGGCGTCACTCTTTGGTGGAGGAGGAGGAGGAAGATGGAGGGATGGAAGAGGAAAGAGAGGCGAGGAGGAGGGTTCAGACCCCACAAAAGAGGAAGAGGAAACAGACACTAGAAATAAAAAACAGAACACAAAAAACACCAATAAAGAAATGAATGAAACTGTTAAAGAGTGAGGGGTGTGAAAGTGCACAGGAACTACGAACAGCATGAGAAATAAACTAATAAATTCATAAACAAAATCAATGAGCTGGGCTGATACGATGATCAGCTCCAACTTCAGTGATGGAACTATAGTGTGTAAACAGCACACACACTCAGAGGTCAGCTGTGTGTGTGTGTGTGTGTGTGTGTGTGTGTAGAACTGTACCAGTCTCTGGGTCACTGAAGTCTGGAAGAGTCATGGTGTTCAGCTGCCGGCGGTCAGCAATCGCTCTGTCCAGCAGACTGCTGCCTCGTCCCGAATCACTAGACACACGCACACACACAGTTCAGCCCAAGTTCACAAACGGTGCAGTTCTGGAGTGAGTAAGAATGTGTGTCTGCATGTGTGTGTGTGTGTGTGTGTGTGTGTGTGTGTGTGTATCACCTGGGGTTGGTGAGGTTGTAGCAGGATTTCCAGATCTGCAGCATGTGTTTACAGGTCAGCAGCGCTTCTTCAGGTCCACGGCACAACGTCTCCAACTTCACTTTAGTAAAGAGCAGCCTAAAAATCACACACACACACACACACACAGTTGCAGTATATCAGCTCCTTCAGCAGCACCCCCCTCCGCCCAGGACCACCCCCCTCCTCACTCACAGCACAGCAGGGACAAGAATAGGGTGTTGTGTTGGTGTGTAACTGGGAGGGTGTAGGGAGCTGATGAAGGGAAAGATCTGGAAAGGGGAGGGGCTCCCCCTGCTGTTCACTGAGAGACTCACATAAAGTTTTCAGGATACTCGCCGAGCGCCATCTCAATGATGTTCAGGGCATCGTGATGATGTTTCTGCGCAGAAAGCAGGAGAGCCAGCAGGTGGAGAGAGTGGACATCATCACCCTGTAACTGCAGAGCCTGTCGGACATAACCCAGCGCCTCAGGGATCTACACACACACACACAAAGACTTTAAGTTGAATCACTGTTCACATGAGTTAAGGGTAAATCCGTGCCCCACTGAGTTTCGAACCCTAGCCTACCATCTTTCAGTTCCACACACACACACACACACACACACCTGTCGGGACATTGCTAACTGCAGAGCTCTCTCACACACACACACACACACACACACACACACACACACCTGTCGGGACATTGCTAACTGCAGAGCTCTCTCTCACACACACACACACACACACACACACATCGGGACATTGCTAACTGCAGAGCTCTCTCACACACACACACACACACACACACACACACACACACTCACCTGTCGGGAAATTGCTAACTGCAGAGCTCTCTCACTCACACACACACCTGTCGGGACACTGCTAACTGCAGAGCTCTCTCACACACACACACACACACCTGTCGGGACATTGCTAACTGCAGAGCGCTCTCTCTCTCTCTCACACACACACACACGTCGAGACACTGCTAACTGCAGAGCTCTCACACACACACACACACACCTGTCGGGACACTGCTAACTGCAGAGCTCTCTCACACACACGCACACACTCACCTGCCGGGACACTGCTAACTGCAGAGCTCTCACACACACACACTCACCTGCCGGGACATTGCTAACTGCAGAGCGCTCTCACTCACACACACACTCACCTGCCGGGACACTGCTAACTGCAGAGCGCTCTCACTCACACACACACTCACCTGCCGGGACACTGCTAACTGCAGAGCGCTCTCACTCACACACACTCACCTGCCGGGACACTGCTAACTGCAGAGCTAGATAGAACGCAGCCAGGTGATCTGTAGGAGACAGAGACTGAGCCCTGAGACAGAGAGACAGAGAGAAAACTTGTTCAAAGGTTCTGGTTCTGAAGGTTCAGTATTTAAAGACTCAGTAAAATAAAGAGCAGAACCTCTGAAACGCCCCCAGAGCTTTCTTCTGATACTCCTCCTGTAGACCCCGCAGAGACGCTGCGCGCACGCGCGCACACACACACACACACACACACAATTCAGGCTAAAGCTCTGGATAGGTGGACACTCTTTAAACTCCAGATTTAAACACTAACACACACAACAGAACAGAGGAAACTAAATACGCATTAAATCCAGGGAATTAAGAGCCTTGTGTTTATCACTGAGCTGTTCATCAGCAGGGATGGTCGGACGGTGTGTGTGTGTGTCTCTCACCATCTGTAGCCTTCAAGCTGTAAACGAGGCCGATGGCAAGGAAACCTTTTGTCCTAAACTCTGTAGATTTCACCTCCATGTCCACCACCATCTTAGCAAAGCGCTCACCCTCCTCCAGCTACACACACACACACACACACACACACACACACACACACACACACACACACAGGATGAGTGCACCACTCCAGTAACTGGCCCAGACTCTTTGCAGGAACAAACCTCCTTATTACTGCAACTAATTTGGGCAGAGGTTTAACACTGTCCAAATAAGTTGCCGTAATAAGGAGGTTTGTTAGATAAAAGGTCTGTTAGATAAAAGGGCGGGGCTAAGCTGGTGATGACTTAATGGGTGGGGCTAAATTGTGTAATAAATTCCATCAAGCTCTGCACACACTCACCCAGTGCAGGTTTCCAATACACAGCTTTACAGCCAGCAAGGGGATGGTGGGGTCATCAGGCTTCAGCCGAATACACTCCTTCAGCACCTTCACCGCCCGCGCAGACTGCACACGCACGCATGCATGCACGCACGCACACACACACACATAGCAAGATTTAAAAAACAAACAAAAAAACCACAAAACATCCAGCAGCCTGACACTCAAACCTGTCCTTTATGTCTGTAGCACACTCTAGGGGCTAGGTGTACACGTGTGTGTGTGTGTTCAGGAATCAAATCACACTCACCTTTCCTGCAGCCATCAGTGACAGAGCAAGCTGATACCACAAGTGGAATTCTTCAAACGCAAACTTCATCGCTCTCTCCAGACACTTAATACAAACAAACAAGCACACACCTCAACAAGTTTATTACACAGAAAAATAAAAACGTACACAGTATCTGTTCATACACTGGATCAGATTCCGATGTGTTGCTATGGTAATTGTGAGGGTGTATCGCTAACAGAGTATTGGAAGGGGGCTAATTTGGCCATGTGGTTGCTATAGAAACAGAGGCAGGGTGCTAACGCAGTGCTGCAGTAACAGAGACAGGATGCTGTTTGGTTGCTTAAGAATCAGAGTCAGGGTACTGGTGTAGCAGTGTGGTTGCTGTAGTAACAGAAGCAGGGTGCTGATGCAGGGCTGAAGTATGAGAAAGGATGCTGCTTGGTTGCTATAGAAGCAGGGTAAGGGTGCTAACATCTTACGAACGATGGTGACTGACGGTGGTGGAGCATGTTTGGCAGCTTTGAGGCAAGAGGCAGTGCCTCACCTCAGAGAGCATCTCATACTGTCCACGGCGGCCGAGGGCGATGGTCAGCAAGTCATAAACCACAGAGGCGCTTTGCAGGCTGATCACGCGGTCAGAACTGTGCTCCGGAATCCGGCTCAGGACAGCATCTCGGTTAGCCTGGAAACACATACACACTGAAACATTTCTGAAGAAACACAAAAAAGGCTTCGTCATGTCAGGGTTAATTACTCACCATGGACTCACTGATCAGCAACAACAGCAGAGCTTCCTCTGTGTTCTCCTGTGGACAAAACAAACTAGAGACAGAGACAGAGACAGAGTGAGGGACAGCATGGCTGCAGGTCAGACACGTGTGTGTGAGTGAGTGTGTGTTCTGTACTTTTCCCCTGTGTAGACCCTTGGCCTGCGGCTCAGGGCGTAGTCTCTGCTGGAACTAGTGGGACAGTGAGGGTCGTCCAGAGGAGACTGTGGAGGTGGATCCTCCAACGGGCTCCAGTAACTCTGTTCACACATTCCCCTCAATAGGATCTCCGCCAGCTGCCTTGCGATGGTCTACACACACACACACACACACACACACACACACACACACACACACAGTTACCACAGTACAATAATACACACCCTGTACATTCACTGATTCACTGCATCAATTATAAAAGTTAAAACAACTGAAACAAGCAACATCGATTTATAATCTTGGCTCTCTAAGGCACTGGAACCCCACAGTTCTCACCATGCGCAGGTTCTGTGTGGTTCTGGTCTCGACGGCCCGCAGAATCTCTCTGAAGCGGCCAACTCCACGAGTCAGATTCCTGCACACACACATGCATTAATGAAGCGTTTATGAAGCCCTACTTCACCACTAACTAACCAGCAGGATCACTACAGTTCACTCACTGCACACATCTTCTGCATCTTCCAGCAGACAGACTGTGTGTGTGTGTGTTGTTTCTTCTACAAGAGCGCTCTAGAGGGAACAACCTGACTTTACTCAGCTCTACAACAGGGATAAACAGAGAGATACGTACAATTGATCATCATACAAACGCCGCCTTAGAACAGGCCGCAATGCAGGAGAGAAAAATTAACATCTCTCACACACACACACACACACACACACACACACACACACACACACACACGGTTAGCTCTTGCACTAAAAGAAAAAAAAACTGTTTCTAAAAAATTGTGGAGCCAATTGTGGAGCCAACCACTAATGCTTCGATCAAATCCTCACAGCAATGTTTCTAGATGTTGTAGTGTGTCAGTGGGTGGGGTGTGAGACAGGTTAGAGTTCTGGGGAACTGTGTGTGTGTGTGTGTGTGTGTGTGTGTGTGATTTACTGGTCAGAATATCAGAATATGTGAGAGACACACACAATTTTCATACCCATTTTTGAAGTGTAAAACGTGCGCCCTCTGCAGTCCAGTCTCCAGGAAGTAACCCAGCTCCTGTTCTTGACTCACCGGGCCGGGTTTGGGACTACGGTTCTGTAGACCTGCACTCAGAGCCTACACACACACACACACACACACACACACACACACACACACACAGTAAATGTCTTTCTTGTGACTGTGATTTGATTTAGGATTAGTTTGGTCTTTTTGTGTGTGAGTGAGTGAGTGAGTGAGTTAGTGAGTGAGTGAGAGACAGATGGCCCGAGAGAGTGTGTGTGTGTGTGTGTGTGTGTGTGTGTGAGTGTTTAAGTTGGTTTAAAAAGTAATGCTGAAGATTTTTTTCATAAAAAAAAAAAAATGTTGAAGTTTGTTTTTCAGTGAACGGAAAGTAATCAGGAAGTACCTTCTCCACTTCCTGCAGGTAGAGCAGGGCGATGTCCCCAGATTTCTCGTAGCAGGTGAGGATCTCCTGGTCCCGGTCTACAAGACGGCCAGAAAGAGACGGGGAGGCGGCCGGCAGCTTCTCCAGGCAGAGTCCTGGACAGAGAATTTTGGGGGTCACCAGGTCAGGACAGAATGACAGATGGACAAGATAGATGGGGGGGCGATGTGACCTTCATTTTAAAAACAAAAGTCCTGTGCTGCTGTTAACAGAGAATCTGTCCTGTGTATTTAATCTGTCCACACACACCAGTTGTGAACACACACACCAGGAGCAGTGGGCTGCAAAGACTGCACCCAGGGAGCAGTGCTGGGGATGGTTCCGTGCTCAAGAGTACCGCAGGGTAACCTACTGCTCTGAGACTTGAACCCACAACCTTTTGATCATGAGGTCAAGTTCCAAACCACCAGTCCAAAGTACTCCATCACCCAGGATGAAGCTGAATGGGGGGATTTATTGCAAAATGTTCAAACAGAGACATGATGGTACTTGTATATGGACCTGTGGCTCAAGAGGTCCCAGGTTCGAATCCCACCCCGAGTGTCTCCATGGAAGTCACTCTGGATAAGAGTGTCTGCTAAATGCTGCAAATGTAAATGAATGAAGCTCAGAGTGAGATCCTTCACTGAACCCCCATCTCAGGGTTTAATCAGTGTCTGTCTCTGAGGACCAGTTTAATTGGCACTCACTCACACCCAGGGTGTGTCAGTGGGCAACCGTGAAATGTGAAATCTCATGTTGCTTTAGCAGGAAACAGGACGTGAGGTCACATGATGACGCCTCGTGCCCTAGACGGACCGTCCTAGTGAGTAAGAGCCTGTAGCCGTGTGGAGAACAGCAGTGATACTGACCCTTGGTGGCGTAGGCCTCAGCGATCATGGACAGGCGGTAAACCGGAGCTCCGACCAGCTGCATGTCGTCCAGATTGACCCGACTGTAGTGACTGAGTGCGTCTCGGTAATCGCCCTCCACATAACACAACTTCCCCATCAGCAGTGTCGCCTCCTGCAGGTAGTCCGGCTGAACAGAGACAGAGAGACACACTGTCTCACACTTTATACACACACACACATCAGCACCAACATTAACACACTGCAGGAGAACCTGCTGACTGGATTCAAGGTTCTCCTGTCAGTGGGGGGGTATCAGGCAGTGAGTGAACAGTCAACAACGGTTGATGTTGGAAGAAAAATGGACAAGTGTGAGGATCTGATGGACAAACTAGTCCCGTCCAGGGACCCACTGTCCAACTTTTAAAGGTTTTAATATTCTGGCTGATGAGTGTGTCCCCTTCTTCTAAATAAAATGTACACTGCCCATCCAAAAAAAAAAAAAAAAAAAAAAAAAAAAAAAAAGTCCCACACTAATATTTCATTGTTCTGCCTTCCGCTTTGATTACAGGACACATTCGCTGTGGCATCGTTTCAAGAAGCTTCTGTAACATCATAACATTAATAGTATCTCACAAAAGTGAGTGTACGCCTCACATCTTTGTCAATATTTTATGTCTTTTGATGGGACGACACTGAAGATAGGACACTCTGCTCCAGTGTAAAGTAGTGGGTGTGTTCAGCTTGTAGAACAGTGTAAAGTTACTGTCCCCTCAGAATAACTCAACACAGACACTAATGTCTAAACCACGGGCAACAAAAGTGAGTTCACCCCAGAGTGAAAAGTGTCCAATCAGCTATTTTCCCTCCCCAGAGTCATGTGACTCGTTAGTGTTACAAGGTCTCAGGTGTGAATGGGGAACACGAGTTAAATTTGGTGTTCTCGCTCTCACACTCTCTCATACTGGACACTGAAAGTTCAACAGACCTGACCAACTGCAGAACCCCAGATCCCAGCACTGCCCCCACAGGCAGTGGGCATGATGGGTGATCACTTCATGCTCCTCTCCGGACAGACTGTTCATCGCCGCCGGAGATTTCAACCATGCAAATCTCAAGTCAGTTCTCCCTAAATTCCATCAACATGTGAACTTTGTAACGAGGGGGAAACACGCTGGATTGTGTTTACACAAACCTGGCCGGCGCGTACAGAGCGGAGCCCCGCCCCCACCTCGGACACTCAGACCACATCTCTGTGCTGCTGATCCCAGCGTACAGACCCATCGTCAGGCGCGTGAGACCCACCCTGAAGCAGGTGAAGACCTGGCCCACAGGAGACATCTCTGCTCTTCAGGACTGCTTCGAACGCACCGACTGGGACATGTTTAGGGAGGCTGCAACCTACGGTGACTCCATCAACCTGGAGGAGTACACAGCTTCAGTGACTGGATACATCAGCAAGTGCATTGAGGATGGTACTGGCTCCAAGTTCATCATAACACGACCCAACCAGAAGCCATGGAACTGCGCAGACTCCTGAGGACCCGGGACAAGGCCTTCAAGTCAAGGGACGAGGCCGCCCTAAGAACAGCAAGGGCAAACCTGTCTCGGGCCATCAGAGCAGCAAAGCGAGCTCACGCAGAGAGAATTCAGGGCCACTTCAAGAACACTACACTCACACCCATCATCATGAAGTGCTTCGAGAGGCTGGTCATGAGGCACATCAAGTCTCAGATCCCCTCCTCACTAGACCCCCTGCAGTTTGCGTATCGTCCCAACCGCTTAACGGACGATGCAATCTCCACCACCCTCCACCTGGCCCTTTCTCATCTGGACAGTTACGTCAGAATGCTGTTCATCGACTACAGTTCAGCATTCAACACCATCATCCCTCAGCACCTGAGTGAGAAGCTGAGGCTGCTGGGCCTGAACACCTCCCTCAACCCCCAGGGCTGTGTGCTCAGCCCACTGCTGTTCACACTGATGACCCACGACTGTGCAGCCAAGCACAGCTCGAACCACATCATCAAATTCGCTGATGATACAACTGTGGTGGGTCTGATCAGCATCCACAAAGCAACCAGCATCATGGAACATCCCTCCCACGCGTCCCACACTCTCTTCTCCATCCTGCCTTCCAGAAAAAGGTTCCGCAGCATACGGGCCCCCACCACCAGGATGGGAAACAGTTTCTTCCCCTGAACATCAGACTTTTGAACTGCTAATGTCTTCACAAGAACCTGCTCTCTGCTACTGCTAGAAATTTTCTCCTGTTATGCACTAATGCACATTCATGCACATGAGCATGGGGCAGTGGTGGTCTAGTGGGGGTACTTGTCTATGGACCTGTGGCTCAAGAAGTCCCAGGTTCGAATCCCACCTCTGGCACTACCACCACTGGGTCCCTGAGACCCTGAGACCCTGAACCCTGAGTGTCTCCAGGGGGGACTGTCCCTGTAATCAGGACATGGAGAAACTCTGGAGAAGAGCGTCTGATAAATGCCGCAAATGTAAATGAGTCATCTCACCGCCACTTATTATTTATAGAATTTGACCTTCTGAAACAGATGAACATCTTCTCCAGGACCATAGGATGATCTTCAGACAGGGTTGTGTAAGTAATGAAGATACTCACTGCATCAGTGAAGGTTCAATAACTTGTTGCAGATGAAACATCATCATCATCCTGCAGTAATGATCCAATGGAAGGCTCTTACCTGTTAGCTCTGTTAAATCCAGGTGGAGCCTTTTTTGGACAGGAAGTGTATTATTGCTGTAATACTGATATAAACTCTATGTTTAACTGTGCACCAGTGTTTGGAACACTGATATAGAACCGAAAGGAACCGCTCACCTTCAGGTTTCCACGTTCTTGAGCTGCTGTCAGGTGTTTCCGCACTTCAGCTAAACGGGGCCGCGGACCACGGGGGCTGGAACCCTGCTTTATCGGGTTCTCCTTCAGGTACTGCTGCAGCTTCGCTTCCCCCAACAGAAGCTCACTGAGGTCATCTACAACACACACACACACACACACACACACACACACACACTGAAGACCAATACACCACTCCAATTCTTTAAATCCACCATCAACACCAACTGGACAGACCAGGCAGAGTTATCAGGGTGTGTGTGTGTCCCTGCTGTGGAACCCAGTCAGAACCTGAGAGAGTAGGAGTGTGAGCAGCAGAACCGACTTTCCCACAAACAGGTCCAAATTACAGCATAAAACTCTGCACGCGCACTTTAATCTCATTAACCCCCCCCCCCCCCCCCCACACACACACACACACACACACACACACACACACACACAATTCCTCACAGTTATAAATTGTGTGTGTTGTAGTGTGTTCACTCTTTAAAGGTCATTGATTGCAAGTTCGATTCCACCTTAACTGTTGCTGCGGTTCCAGTCTGTTTAAGGTGGAACGGCTGCGGTTCCAGGCTGTTTAAGGTGGAACCGGAAGATTCTTTGAGGAGAATCTGTTTCCGCGTCTGGAAATCTGAACCCCGGGAGTTCGTTTTAAACAGGAATAAATCTGTTTATTTATTGATTAAAAAATGATTGTGTAAAAAAGCATTAAAAAGAGTGCTGCGGGGTTTACTCCTCACTAAAGTGCGTAAATATTAACACTTATTTTTGGTGTATATAGTAAAACTGAGTGTGGATGTTAATAAAGCGATAAAGTTTAGACGGCTTTATCGGGATGTTTTGGCTGTGATTCCCTCACCGTGTTGCAGGGGTTTAGCCGTTAGCTGCTTCACCAGTTCGGGGATCTTTTCCCACTGGTTTTCCGCCCGACAGCGCTCAATCTCTCCCTCCAGCCGAGAACCGGACCTGCGGGCCGCCATCAGCCTGTCAAACCGGCTGGGATATCAATATTTTTCAATTAAACAACGGATTAAGGATGTAAATAAACCCGCTGTGACGGAGCGCCGCCAAGCGCAAGAAACTCCTCCGGCCAGCAGGGGGCGGCGGCGCGGGGCATGATGGGAACGGTTTCCGGACTGCTGGAGGACTGCGAGCGTTAGCTGCAGGTGGTCGTTTTTAAAATTTCATTTTCAGTCTTAATTATTCTGTTTTTGAGTTTAATTTGTGCATATAATAAATTGAATAATAAAAAACGATATCGGGACAGGTGAGCTGATCTACAGCAGTGCCCTTTAAAGCCCGTTAAAGAGAATGAGTTTACTTGGAGGACAGTTAGCTACTAGCTACTTTAGCTAAGCTAAAGGCTAACAACGCTCAAAATCTAACGTATTCTCTAAATACATTCTTAAAATGTTTATCTTATAGAATTCCTAATTAAAATATTTTATTATTGAAGTTTATTTATACAGTTTATTTTATTCTGTGATTAAACTGATTTATAAACCCTTGTAATGTGATTGTTTTCAGAAACTGAAGCTCTTTTTCCTTCATCTCCTCACAAACCCGAGGATTCACAGTGAAGGTAAAGCAGATTTACAGAAGTAGACATGTAAACCAAGTAGTTTTGATCGGGTTCTGTGTGAGTCAGAAGCGTCCCCAGTGTGTGTGAGTGGAACTGGATGTCTGAACGTCCCTCACAGACATGAGCTGGTGGTGGAGACGCTGTCTGGTGTCTGAACGTCCCTCACAGACATGAGCTGGTGGTGGAGACGCTGTCTGGTGTCTGAACGTCCCTCAGACATGAGCTAGTGGTGGAGACGCTGTCTGGTGTCTGAACGTCCCTCACAGACATGAGCTGGTGGTGGAGGCTGTCTGGTGTCTGAGACGGTGTTTTAGTTCTGAGAAGATTCTGGACTAAAACTGAACCCGTTCATGGTGGAGGGACACAAAGAACAGAGATTTAGTTCAGATGGACTATTTTACCATCATCACCGTCCCACAGAGACACAGGGAGCTTCACTGGGGGACAGAAAATACATAGATTTGGGATGTCTGGCTCCATTCATCAGTGCTGGAGAGATAACCAGGGTGCTGGTCTAGTGGTGGTACTTGCCTACGGACCTCTGGATCAAGAGGTCCCCGGTTCGAATCCCACCTCTAGCACTACCACCACTGGGTCCCTGAG
>JABMDN010019139.1:0-10095 GCA_017165825.1 Hepsetus odoe
AGAGACTCAGACTGAACAGCAAAATGAAGGAAGTCTCTCAGATTCAGTTGCACGATTTCAGGTGAAAATAAAAGTCAATAAAGACAGAACATCCTTCCTGGTTTTAGAAGAGTCTCCTCGTTCTTTAAAGATTGTACATGTTATTAGATTGATTAATGGGTTCTGATATTATTGTCTACATTAAAAAATTAATTCTGAACAAAATGGCTCAGATTTGTTTAAAAATAAATAAATAAACAATAATAAACTGATGACATCCTCCTTGTGGAAGGTCTTCACCCTTCATTTTGCAGGTCTTTGGCCGGTTGGAGGAAACCGGAGCTCAGAAAGGAGCCGGACTGTCCCGCCGGGGGATCTAACGAGGACATTCTGATAGACAGAAACACAAACTGTTTCAGACTCTCAGAGAACTTACCTGCACAGACAGTGAGAGGAGAACCCACCGAGAACAGCAGAACCACAGCAGGGACCAGACCCTCCATCAAAACTCAAAAATTAGAGCTTCTGTAAATAAGCGGATATTATACAAAACCGCCTTTAGATTCAAACAAAGCTAACCGAGAACCAGCCAATCAGCACAGTGACAGACTCGACCAATCAGCGCAGTGACTGGAGACTCGACCAATCAGCGCAGTGGGAGGAGAAACCATGAGGCACCCTGTCTATTTAAAGAGACAGAGACAGGAAGAAGAACAGAGACAGAGACAGGAAGAAGAACAGAGACAGGTGGAAATGACTCCATGGTTTAAATGAAAATGTATTTTAACAACACTGCTGCAGGAATGATAAACAGAAGAGAATGATCAACAGTTCTAAACAGAAGAAAAGAACCACTTCTGATGAACTGTTTTAATCATATCAAAATAAACGAGCTGGTCTCTGTACAACTGAACTGGGCTTCAAATTTATATTGGACCTTTTATAAGGTGAAGACTGTGGTGTTAGAAATGTTGGCTTTGAGGTGTTCAATTATTACAGTATCTCATGTTTCGTTTTCCTCATCACTTGAATTTTATACATCTTGAGTAGCTCCATGGACAAAGTCATCGGGTGAGTTTGAGCAGTAAAAGCTCAGTTTCACAGATTTTTCAGAACTAGGACTGAAGAACATCCTTTGTGTGTTTATCGGCTCATCAGAAATTGATCTGTGTGATCTGATTGGTTCTCTTGGTTCTGATGAAATCAGTGAAGAGTCTCACTTGATGGCTGAAGCTGTTGAGACTGGTGATCATGTCGTGGGTTCTGGGTGAACGTGAAGAGAGTTCTACTGAGAACCTGAACTAACGGCTTCACAGTGAAGGATCTCATCTTTAAGAACTACATTCACAGTGGTGTAAATGTGGGAACCCAGTCTCTATAGAAGCCCATTGATCACCCAGGTGTTTTTAATTCAGAGACACAGGGACAGGTTCATAATAACCTTTATTCTGTGAAGTAACGGCTATGCTTGCCATAACATACCTCAACAACAAAAATAAATGTAAAGCTCATCTTTAGCAACCTGAAACTTTACAGATAAAAATAATGAAAGTTCTTTTTTTTTTTAAAAAACACAATCACACTTTACACACAGTAACTGAAAACAAAAAGAAATGGTTCAAATGAAAAAGCTATCTGAAATACAGTCAACCCTAACCCTAACCTGAATCATGACTGCAAACGTGTTCGTGAGGTCACTTTACAGGCAAGTGCAGCAGTAAAGCAGTGAATTCACATCTACAACATCCTGTTCACTTGCCTATCGCTCTGAAATGGCTGTCCCAAGCCCTGATGGGCCCTAAGCAGTATGGGATTTAGAGGCCCTTCCACCATCAGAAGGATTTGTCCTGTTTTTGCTTCTTCTCTGGCTGCAGAGGACTTTAACATCCAAAAACACCCACGTGGACATGAATGTTACGGCAGCTCAAAATGATTAAACCCAGAGTTTTAGACAACAAACCCAATAACATGATCGTAAATAAAACCAAACCAAAGTTGGAACATTTTTTCCTCTGTCCTGGGCCCTCTGGGGAAGTGTGATAAATGTTCAAAGACATAAGAACAATTCTATTCATCCATCCATTTTCTGCCGCTTGTCCCAAACGGGGTAGTGGGGGAGTGCTGGTGTCCAACCCAGCGCACACAGGGCGAGGACAGGGGACGCACCCTGGACAGGTCGCCAGCCCATCACAGGGAGGAGCGGGACGGGGACAGCACCCTGCTCAAGGGTACCTCAGGGCAACCCAGTGGGAAGGGGTTCGAACCCCCGATCCTCCGATCAAGCGGCCAACGCCCGAACCACTAGGCCACCGCTGCCCCCAGTTCTATTCAGTATTACTGAATCTATTCAGAATGTAAGAATTACATTTTCTTTTCATCTTCTTTCTTTCATAAACAAACAGTACTGTTCTTTATGTCTTACAGATCTGGATGACAGAAGTTGCCATGGATTCTGTCAAAGCAATAATAATAATAATAATAATAATAATAATAATAATAATAATAAAAAAGTCTTTCCAAGTGAATTGTAAAATGTGCAAAAATTAAAATAAATGAAAATGTCTTAAAAGAAACAAAGCAAAAGGCAGATACTGGTGTGCATGATCTAATCAGGTCATGCAAGTTATGGTGTTCAAAAGGATGTCATATAGTTTTCAATCACTGAAGGTGCTTTAACAGTGTGACCTTCTTCTTCACACCACGAGGTTTTCTTTTTTAAATTAACAATTGACCAATGAGATCTGCAGGAACCGACTAACAAGCTACACTGAATGAAATTAAAGCAGCTCCTCAGATACTGATGTCTTTTAGCTCAGATTGACCAAAGTGACAGAGCTCAACAGCTGCCACTCTCCAGTCTCCAGAAAAGCACTAAAAAGAACACTAAAATATCCTCAAACATTAAACTCATTAATTTTAGAGAAATTACACCTCAGAACCTTAGACTTGACTCTAGGGGTTAATCATGGCTCCACTCACTGCATTCGCTGCTCCGTTAGCATGCCCATTTTCTAGAAACAAACAGAAGAAGAAAATTAGGAAAACAAGAATTCAATCTAAAAACAAAACCTTAAATCCTGTGTTGTGTTCGCCAACATCTGCAGATTCTGTGATTATATGTTATTTGGACTAGTCTGTTCAAAAATGAGGTTTAATCTCTATCCCTTCATTCATTATCTGCCGCTTGTCCCAAACGGGGTCGCGGGGGAGTGCTGGCGTCCAACCCAGCGCACACAGGGCGAGGACGGGGCACGCACCCTGGACAGGTCGCCAGCCCATCGCAGGGAGGAGCGGGACGGGGACGGTACCTTGCTCAAGGGTACCTCAGGGCAACCCATTGGGAAGGGGTTCGAACCCCCGATCCGCCGATCATGTGGCCGACACCCTAACCACTAGGCCACCGCTGCCGGTTTAATCTCTATTTTCAGTGAAATCAGCTTAAATATTTTTGGTTCATCACAGTCTCGTGCTTTAGCACAATAATCTCCCATCACAACTTCCAGCCTTCAAAACCACAACACATTAAAATCTAATGTCCACAATAGAAGAATTATAGAGAATATGAGGATAATTCACCGGAGAGGAACTCCGTTGCCTGAAAAACACAAAAAGGACAAGAAGAGTGAGCATATGTGGTTACAGTATAGAAAGAAACAGCTGAAGAATTTTGAGAAAAAAATTTAGATTCTCATGAATATTAATCTTCAGAAGGAGAGCTGCCCTGTAATAACCCTACACTCTTCATACATTTGGTCCAGCAGTGAGTAGTATTGCAGTAAACTGGTGAAAGAAAAAGGTTTTAGTAAACTAGTCTACCTGTAGGATCTGGAGAATATCCTGTGTGTTCATTGCTGCTTGAATCTGATCGACTGTTATTTCTGTTACCTGTTAAACAAACACATAAAAACAAGGCGCATTTAAATTACAAATGAATCACGTCTAGTCTCTTTCTATCTTCAAGAAAAAAAAACTGGAATAAAGATGGTAAACACAGCTTATGTTTTATAACTTAACTTACCAATCACTCCTTTCTTTATAAGAACAAAAACGACCACCACAATGACCACGCCCACCACGATCACTGTGAGGACGATTCCAAGAATGAAACCCAGAGCCATGTCTTCTTTACAGCCTTTACAGCTTCCATCTTAAAGGAGGAACCAAAAGAGAAACAGGGTTATCGATTGTAACTGATCAATAATTGGTAAAATCAGTGAAACCTGAACTGGAATAGATCATTAAAAACCAGGCACATCAAACAGGTATAATATTAATCACCCCATTCTGAAATGATCGGTGTTGGGAGGGAGCTGTGAGACACAAAACAGTCATAAGATGCTTTTTCTCCCTCCTGGATCTCCACACTCTTCCTCAGCTGGAAGGCTCTATCTTCATTGGGTCGGACTCCTGAGGATGTTAGTAGGTGTTCAGGCAGTGAAGTGCGGTACTTCCTCACATTCATTACCACGTCTTTGGGGTAGAAGCCCGTGGCGAGGCAGGTGAGTTTCAGCTTGTTCGGGTCAGTCACTGATTTTTTTGCAAATACATGAAAATCTGGTGGAGCTAAAAAACACACGGAGAGATTTTTTTCATTTAAAAACAGATTTATCTAAAGATTCTCACCTGCTGTACCTAACAGTCTGGGATTCTGCTTCCTCGAAGACTTTTCATCAGTTTCTTTTTACCAGTGACCCATATATCTAACAGTTAAATGCATTTTGGTGGATATCAGTGCTCAGTTCCAAAAAGTTTACTTATTTAAGAAAAGAAAACCTGCTATCAGGGCAAAGCCAAGAAAAATTGCTGTGATGAGCACAAATATTTAATGAAAAAAGACGTACAGTGTTTTTTCAGTGTTTCTTCTCCATAGCCCATGAATTTGGTGAGCCAGTCCACACACTCCTTGTTAAGGTACCCCTTGGTGTACTGGTTCAAGATGTCCACACCATCCAATTTCCTTTTTGTTGGCTCAGCAGCTGGAACCGGAGCGATCCACCTCATGTTCTTGTTGTCAAAGGAGAGGAACTCTGAACCGTCATAGCTGTACTCATCGATACCTTTCACAAATACTGTGCTTACACTTGACAGTCTGTCAACCTCACATCCATGTCTCCACTAAAGAACATGAAGATCTGAAATGACATGGACATGAAAACACAGAAAAAGATATAATTTTGCACATTAAAAATACATAATTATAAAGTAAATGGGAAAAGTTTTTATTTTGTTTAAGAGAAGACTGATTAATCACTAACCACTCTTATAGTGTCTCATGCGCTCTATCAGGATTCCCAAATTGACCTTGAACCACTGCTCTTTGCTCTTGCGGGACTGGGTGCCTTTGTCCCACTAATCTGGTTGCATCTTCTCCCTCATCCAGTCCTGCTTAGGAACTTTCACCTGATCTTTACTGCTGTAGTAGTCGATCTCCCGGTCATCCAGTAGACCCAGTGCAATGAAATCATAGATTCCTGGAAGTTGAAGGTCTTTGGAGAGGGCGGTGTAGATGTAGTACAGTGAGTGTTGATCTGGGGTGAAATTGGTAAAAAGGTCAAGTCTACTTAAAATTTCTACACAGCAATGTATAATCATGAAAACAACAATAGAGTTTAATGTTTAATATACATAATTACTGCTTTGTCAAATAACCTGCCTAATTAGTCAAATATCACATCCAACAAATGTTCATTATGGACTGAAGCTTCATCTGTGGCTTTGTGGATTTTGTGCTTTACATTATAAATAGTTGGAAGTCTTCACTGCCACCCAAGTGCACAACTAAAGGAATCACTGAGAGAAAAATCCCAAAAGAAAACTAAAAACATGTGTAAGGTTTGGGGAAAACATTGTGGAAACATGACCTCTCAAAAGTGAAAGTAAAGGAGTTGTGTGTTTACTTGTTGAAAACAGCATGTTACAAAAGAGAGAATAAAAAATGGCGGATTGTCAGCTTTGCCATGTTTGCATGTCAAAATAATTCTACATAAATCAATAATGAATGCCACTGAAGAGCAAAACTAAAGGGTGGTTTGAGGAACTTCCTCAGATTCATCCTTTCTCTGGTTCACTGTGGTGTTAATGTCCAGAGAGTGTAGGTTTAAGAAAGTTTAAACACTGTTTGCTGGTCAAATGAGTCAGTATTGGTCTGAATTGTTCAGGAGAAGGTGTTTCTGAGAGCAGGGTCTCTGATGAGAACAAAGCCTCTGATGAGGCACCATGTTTTCGTGTTTTGACCTCAGAAGTGCTGAACTCACGAAAAACACGATAATGTTTTTAATTCGTTTTAAAATTATATTATATATATATATATATATACACACGTTTTCTGATGAACTTTGTCTGGGTGTTGGTAACAGACTCCGTTGACTTTGTTGTAGATAATATTCGGTGTACTTTCGTTTTCAATAATGGCACAGCTAGAAGAAACTCAAAGACTCAAACCTGCGAGAGTGGAGACGAACACCCCGCTCAGCAGCAGAACACACACCACCATCGGAAATCCCATCTCTGTGTCTGTTCAGTCCAAAATCACGTCTGTGGACACTTCTGTCAAAAATAATAACTTCTCCCCTCCTTCAGCGTTGATTCCAGCTTTACAGCAACACCGCGCTCTCTATTCCCACACAGCCAATAGAAAATCAGCGGTCCAATTACGTCATCCATTGCTGGAAGGGTCAGTTTCATTCCCGTCCTTGCAGCATTCTGATTGGCTAATAATCCAAATCTTTATACAAGCGTAAAAGAAAAACACTACTTTGTTGGGAAACTACAATCGAGTCAGAACTGTTACCAATGTTGGTGAACGGAAGCAGAGGTCTGAGTGGCCCTCACAGACATGGAATGGTAGTGGAGACGCTGAATGATGTCTGAGTTGAATTTTCAGAATCTGGAGAAGATTTAGACCCAAAACTGACACTGATGCAGTTCAGACAGTTTCTGCATCATCACCGTCCCACAGACACACTGATGGGGCAGCAGTGGCCTGGTGTTTAGAGACTAGACTCCTGAATCAGAAGGCACTCCCCTGCGACCCCGTTTGGGACAAGCGGCAGAAAATGGATGGATGGAGAAGAAGCTTAATCTGTAGAATCATCTGGATGATAAATGCTCCCCAGGAACTCCGTCTGAAACACAGAGATTGTGTCATTACATACACTTACTGGCCACTTTATTAGAAGCTATTAGAGTGATGCCATAAAAAGCACTTTTGCTTCCCAAAAGAACCAAACACCTTTTAGAAGACTTATCAAGCCTTCATGTAGCATAAAGGTTCTTTGCCAATGAAAGGGTTCCATCTATAGTCTTTTTCTCATCTATTCACTGAGATGCTCATTAAGGAAATAAAAATTTCAGTGAAATCCCAAACAAGTAAATATTAGAAGATAATTATCAAGGGATTGTAGAATGTTAAGGCACCAATAAATATATTAATATTTACAACCTTCTGTAAATCTTAAAAACATATATAAAACATAAAACATAAATTATCACCTTCAGCTTCCTTAGTTGGATCCACAGCAACACTAGTCAGCTCTTGAAAAGAAAATCAGAGTTTATTACAGATGTCAGTCATATTGCTTGTACTTTGAATGGTTTTATCATTATGTAATTATCAGGGTTGTGAACATTTACGAGTCTCAAATCAAGTCTCAATTCCTAAACTGAGACCTTAACAAGTTCGAACTCATTTTTGAGTAAAGTTTATTAGAGCATTCTACATGCTAAAAATATTACATATAACATAACTGTTGCTGTCTGCATTTCCATAACAGGAAGTCACATCTTTGTGGAGTAGATGGAAAATGGAGGACGCTGCAGTCACTGCATCGACTCCAGAAATGTCTTTGGGAACCTGTTTTCTATCCATTCTGCCTTTTTTCACTGTCTATGATTCACATTCTCCCCCAAAATATGTTTACACCGTCCACAGTGTCGACAAAGTTTCACTCTCATGAATATTAATCTTTACAAAGAGAGCTGCCCTGTAATAACCCTGCACCCTTCATACATTTGGTCCAGCAGTGAGTAGTATTGCAGTAAACTGGTGAAAGAAAAAGGTTTTAGTAAACTAGTCTACCTGCAGGATCTGGAGAATATCCTGCGTGTCCATTGCTGCTTGAAATGGTTTGATTTTCATTTCTGTTACCTGTTAAATAAACACATGAAAACAAGGAGCATTTAAATTACAAATGAATCACGTTTAGTCTCTTTCTATCTTCAAGACACAGTAACTGGAATAAAGACGGTAAACACAGCTTATGTTTTAAAACATAAAACATGTTGGGGCAACTCAGTTGTGAAAGGCGCTATACAAGAATAAATTGACTTGAATTGAAAACTTAACTTACCAATCACGCCTTTCATTAGAAGAACAGTAACGGCCACCACAATGACCACGACCACCACAATCACTGTGACCCGAATCCCTCGAATGGAACCCTGAGCCATGTCTTCTTTACAGTCTTTACAGCTTCCATCTTAAGTCAAGTAGGATTTTAAAGGAGGAACCAAAAGAGACACTGGGTTATTGATTGTCACTGATCAATAATTGGTAAAAACAGTGAAACCTGAACTGGAATGGATCATTAAAAACCAGGCACGTCAAACAGGTATAATATGAATCACCCCATTCTGGAATGATCGGTGTTGAGCTGTGAGACACGAAACAATCATAAGATGCTTTATCTCCCTCCTGGATCTCAACACTCTTCCTCAGCTGGAAGGTTCCATCTTCATTGGGTCGGACTCCTGAGGATGTCAGCAGATGTTCAGGCAGTGAAGTGTTGTCCTTCCTCACACTCATCTTCATGTCTTTGGGGTAGAAGCCCGTGGCGAGGCAGGTCAGTTTCAGCTTGTTTGAGTCAGTTGCTGATTTCTTTGTGAACATCTGAACATCTCCTTTACCTGGAGACAGAAAAAGAGTAAAATTAACATTCAGTCAGAATGAAGATCTAAAATATAACCTTCATTCAGCGTCTGAACTGATGTTCTGACACAGTCAAGTTCAAAGATCTGTTAAAACTAAAATAATTTCTATGAAGCTCTGAGTCAGGAGCTGTTTTTACTTGGAAGAAAGATTCATAACTAATATTTTCTTCATTATTAGAAGATGCTAAAAAGTCTTTGTTAGGTTTGTCAAGTAATTTGTGTTTAAGTGTTTAAATCTCCCAAAAAGCTTCTGGATGGAGAGATGCATGTAGGACTTTCTCTCTTCCACTCATTTTCTGAGCTGCTTCTTCTGATGAGGATTATAGGGTTAGGGTTAGGCTATAGGCTGTGATGGAGTCTATCCCGGCTCTTTCAGAGCAAAGTAAGGACAGGTTGCCAGTGCTTCGCATTGCAGACACGCACACACACACACACACACACACACACACACACACCTAAAGGGACAATTTAGGATCTCTTATGAATGAGATCAGACTGAACATCATCACCATCCCATATAAACACTCAGAGACACATGGAGTCTCAGTGGAGAAAATACAATGAACCGATTTGTGTTGGAGACGTCTGGTTCCATTCAGCACGACTGTAAAGAAATCTGAACTGTTTCACATCAACCCCCTCTGGATGACCGTTTATCTCCAAAACAACTAATAATAACACAGTAACTACTACTGTTCATCATTATTATTATAACAATGTGAAATAAGAGGTTTGGGCGTGTCTCCTAATACTCACTTGGGTTGATTTTAGTGTGCTGTAAATAAATCTTCAGCCACTCCACACAATCATCACGTAACTGAACAGCATTGAGACCTCGTCCTTTATCCCACTCGTCCACCATCTCACTGGCCTCCTTTACTGAGACTGTCCACACTTTAGAGGTCCAGTTATAAGAGACTAAATCCTGTCCATCGTAGCCGTATTCATTAACACCATTTAAAGAGACTGAACCGTTCAGGAGCTCTTCCACCTCACAGCCCTGCCTCCACTGAAGAACATGACCATCTGAAGAAGAGGAGAGAACCTGTTATTCATCCATTACAGACACAGACACAGAAATATCCTAAATGTATTTATTCAGCACTAAGAGCTTTACTGCTTCTGTTTCCTCTGAACTGAAGCTACAGATCTAAACAGTGTCCCACAGAACAGGTTCAGTCTGGGATC
>JABMDN010019161.1:0-12059 GCA_017165825.1 Hepsetus odoe
CTCTCTCTCTCTCTCTCTCTCTCTCTCTCTCTCTCTCTCTCTCTCTCTCCTCAAATGCATTCACATAAAGTAAGAGTCTGTTTGAAAATGTAGAGAATAGAAAGTGCAGATATTTGGGATGAAATAAAAGGAGAAATGCATCAGAGAAACAGTAAATATACCTAAAAACTCTACTTAAGTACAGTAATTACATATTTGTACTTTTTCTGTCTCTTCCTTCATAGAATTTAATGCTAACTGGATACTTTAAGAAGGCAAAGACCTTCCACCCACTCTCTATATTGACCACTGATACTACATTTAGCTGAAGTTTTCTTTGTTTCAGCTGAAGGTCCATCCTCTCACTGTGTCCTTTAGCTTTTCTTCAGGTCTTCCTGAACTGCTTCATCATGTTTGGTTTGTAATGTCTATGGCTTGATCAGTCTTCCATGCTGAAGATGGCGAGGGGTTCCAGGCTTTTCAGAGATGTTTATTTATTTAAAATCCGCCCCAACAAGGACCAGAAATAAAGATCCCAGAGCAAAACAGCAGCAACAGTTTCACAAATGTACATCCCTCAGATATAGAGGGATGCAGAAATCTGGCGCATGATGGGAAACCGGTGTCTAATGGCCTTTCTGAGAAGAAAAACATGCAATTAAAGATGTAAAAAATGCATTTACTGAGCCTTTATGAGAGCCAGCAGCCAGAGAGAAAGATCCTAAACAACCTGTTGACACAAGCCTCTTGGTTTTCATTACCAAGATTAACTCTCTTAGGAATGCCAACATTCTCTCTCTCTCTCTCTCTCTCTCTCTGTGTCTCTGTCTCTGTCTCTGTCTCGGTCTCCTTCTCTGGATTGCCTTTTCCACAATGCGGTGCATCTGACCCCATAAATAAATGTCCAGAAAAAGCCAATATTAAGACTTTTGGCCACTTTATCAGAAACCCCTCTCCGTGAAAAACCGTGTCCTGTCTTGAAAAGCAGAAACTCATTATAAAGTGAAAGTGACTACTCTTGTCATCGTGAAACGCACAACAACACAATATTCAACCTCTGCGTTTCACCCATACACACACGTGCAGCAGGGGGCAGCTATTGAAAGCACCCAGGGAACAGTGATGGGGACGATACCTTGCTCAAGCGTACCTCAGGGCAACCTAATGTTCTGGGGATCGAACCCACAACCTTCTGATCCTGGACCAACTCCTGAACCACTAGGCCTCCGCTGCCATTATTGTTCGGTTTGTGTCCACAGAGACACTCTTGGTGCTAACCAATAACATTTGGCAAAAAGTCGTGCTGTGGTCCAAAACTGAGCAGTGAATGTCTAAATGTAGAGAGGAGGCTGATAAACTGTGCAGATGGGCTCCAGGTTGTTACTGTTCTCCCGTAGAGTGGAGATATGAGGTCTGTGTTTCAAACAAAGTGGTCAAAGTGTCTTTTTCTTTCTCCTGTTTAGGATCATCCCTATTCATTTCTTCCTGTCCTCTGAATCTTCCTCTTTCACACCGACCTCCTACGTGTCCCCTCTCATTACGTCCATCATCCGTCTCCTGAAATACTGCTCGTCTCTCCTCTGGACATGTCCAAACCAACGCAACCTTGCTTCTCTAACTTCGTCTCCAAACCGTCCAACCTGATCTGTCCCTCTAATATACTCATTTCTAATCCTGTCCATCCTCGTCACATCCAACAAACATCTCAGCATCTCAGAAACTCTGACAACTCCAGCTCCACCTCCTGTCTTTTCACCAGTGCCACCATCTCCAACCCATACAACATAGCTGGTCACACTACCATCCTGTAAACCTTAATTTTCACTCTCGCTGCCAGAGATGTGCAGTTGCAATGTGTTCATTATAAAGTGGCCAGTTATTAGGACCGTGAGGTTGATGTTTCCAATAAAGTGTCCAGTGAGCAGCAGCAAAAATGTGTTTCTAATAAAGTGGCCAATAATTGGAAGCACAAGGTAGATGTTTCTAATAAATTGGCCAATGAATGGAACAACAAAGTGGGGGTTTCCAGTAAAGTGGCCATTGAGTAGAAACACTAAGTAGGTGTCTCTTAGTGGTCAGAGATTGTGGCACAAGTGGGGTGTTTCTGATAAAATGGCCAGCAAGTGGAAGCACATGGTGTGTTTCTACCAAAGTGGAGAGTGAGGGAAAGCACTAGGTAGGTGTTTCCAATAAAGTGGCCATATGAGATTAGAATAAACTTACTGATGCATTACCTTTGCTGAAAGTGACAGAAAGGATGGGCTTCTGAAGTGTAGGCTACACATCCAAACTGCAATCTGGGCAGAAGGACAGGAGTTTTGCAAGGAAATCTCTTGTAAAAATTCTTGTGGCCAATTTACAGAAGCGGTTGATTCGTTGCTGTGATGAAATGAACAGAAACATCAGAGATAATAATGTGTTGAACTTGGCAAACTTGACTGCTTCTAGAGGGAAGGGCTGGTGCAGAAAGATCAAGCGTTTCTGATTACACACAAAAAACCAGTCAAACAAAACAATCAAAGTTTTATTTTCCCTAAAAATGATCAAAATTTCAATTAAAAATCCCCCAAATTAAGTGCATTTTCCATAAATAAATGTTGGTTTGTTGACTTTTGCAAGTTTAAAAGATTGTGGCCCCCATTTCTGCACAGATATGACCTAGAACATGAATACATTTCCTAAAGTTCTGAAAGTTAACAAAGTACAGAAACCTACAAACTTTATCAAGAAGAGTAACTAAGTATTTGCACGTAATTACTTCTTCTTATCTCTGAGATGCTGAGATTTATGCTGAGAGGGACAAGGATGGACAGAGTTAGGAAGCAGAATATTAGAGATTTGGAGATGAAGTGAGGGAAGAGAGATTGTGTAGTCTGTCCAGAAGAGAGATGAGGACTGGATCAGGAGAAGGATGTTGAGGATGGAGCTGCCTGCGTAGCATAGATGAGGACAAAGAGGTGGATCATGGATGTGGTGAGAGAGGACATGCAGGCAATCGGTGTGAGACAGGAAGGTGAAGAGGACGGCAAGAAATGGAGACAGAAGATCCACTGTGGAGACACCTAAATGGCAGCAGAAAGAAGAAGAATTACTTCTTATCGCTGATGTGATTCAACAATATGAGACATTTTTTCACCGACAGAATGAAGGGGACCAAAGGACGACAGAGCAGGGGAGGGACATCAGATATAGTAAAGTAGTTTCACAGCTTAACCTGCTAACCCTAACACACACACACACACACACACACACACACACACACACACACACACACACACACAGTGTCTGCCCACCTCGTGAACCCCAGCTGACTTTCTTCAAGTCAAAGGTCAACAGCCTGAGAATGAAAGTAGCTCTCACCTGTCTGGCTCCACCGCCAGAGAAAGTGTGGTGGGGGTGGAGTGTGTGTGTGTGTGTGTGTGTGTGTGTGTGTGTGTGTGTGTGTGTGTGTGTGACAGGCATCATGTTCTCCCTCTTTCCGTCTCTCTCTCTCTCTCTCTCTCTCTCTCTCTCTGTGTGGTGGCTGAACTACAACACCAAGCTGTTGCTCACTGTCAACGTGATGATTTTAGTGCCTCTCTCCTGTCTGTCCGTGTGTGTGAGTGTGAGTGTGAGTGTGTGTGTGTGTGTGTGTGTGTGTGTGTGTGTGTGTGTGTGGATCTTTGGTGGAAGGGGTCAGCATAGACACTCTCTCTGGTCTGCAGCCTGACGCACTGTGTTCTGACATCTTTCCATCAGAACCAGCAGAACTTTTTCAGCTTCAGAAGCTCTTCTGTGGGAGCAGACGGGCTCATCTTCACTCCCTGTGTGTGTGTGTGGGAGCATGAGCGTGAGTGAGTGAGTGTAAGTGTGTGTGAGTGAGTGTAAGTGTGTGTTAAGGTGGAGGTACGTCACCCGACGTCACTCACACAGGTCCCGCGGATGCTGTTTGCTGATGCACCCGCTGACTCCCATCAAATCCCAAACACATCATTAGCCTGTCTGGAGTGTGTGTGTGTGTGTGTGTGTGTGTGTGTGTGTGTGTGTGTGTGTGCTTGTCTCAGACTGACTCCTGTGTGTAACCATAATTAGTTTTAATGCTCTGCTTGATCAACGTGATGTTGACATGTGGTGCATGGTGGTCACACTCACACACACACACACGCACCCAACACACACACACACACACACACACACACACACACACACACGAACAAACACACACACACACACACACACGTTCTCTGAGGTTAACCTTCTCTCAGGTTTGTGGGAAGACTGCAAGCCTTCAGCTATTGTTCTGTGTCAACTAATGAAACCAAGCGCTCTGTGATTCTAAAACCACATACACACACATATAAACACACACACACACATTCACACTACACACACACACACACACACACACACACATGTCAATAGTCAATAATAATACAATTAACATAAGATGCCTTTCTGAACAACTGCATCGTTGTGTATATATATAGTATAGAGTGGTGCCTTGACTTACGAGTTTAATTCGTTCCGTGAAGAAGCTCGTAACTAAATTACTTGTATGTCATATCAGTTTTCTCCACTGAAATGAACTGAAATGCCATTAATGTGCTGCAGTAAACTGGTTTTATTAAGTATAATGTGCAGCATTTGCCTCGGAGATCAGACGACTTGAAGATTCTGATGAAGGTGGAGGAGAAAGGCTGAATAACTGAATCTTATTGGCCGATTTCTGCCCTGCTACCAGGCTGTCCTCACTTTCATGGGTGGAGTTTTCCATAAAAACTAAGAAATCCAGTGTGTCCGTTTCAGGTGCAGATTGTAGGAGATCTACACTCGAGTCGCCTACACGCACACCTTGGACGTGTTTTTCGATCATTTCTTTCTTAAATTCGATGCACATCATCCGCTGCTTTTCTCGCGCCGCCCTCCCTCGCTTCAGACACGCGGGGTGGAAAACGTTTGTAAAATAACTGCAGCACAAATGCACAACACTGAAGCTCCACTGCGTGAACCGCCAACAATTCTGGGCGATGTTGTATGCTCACTGCGCCACCAGTGGTGGGTTCTGAAGTTGCTCGTAACCCGAGATTTAGCTTCAACTCAAAGCAGAAAACGGCCGAGAGACACTCGTATCTCCAAAATCCTGTTAGCGGGGACTCTCGTAAGTCAAGGTACCACTGTGTATAAATTTAGCTACTTACAGCTTTTTACAGCGTTAAGTTAAAAAGCTTTTAAAGAAATCAAAAACAGTGAATGTAGTTTTGTAACATTTGCCCCCTTTCATGCGGTTCGTTTCAGGCCATAAATACCAAAACAAATTGAAATAATGATGGAACATCTGCAATAAAAAGGATTATTTCAGCTGCTGCCCCTGTTTGATTCTAGTAATACATTCATTTTACAGTGACACATTTTTCAGGCGTTCTCTTCGAAGCTTGTCACAGAAATATGAGTTTGTGTGCAGCATTTCTACAGTGACTCCTTCAGTAAAGAGTCCTGCAACAGCAGGGGCGCTGCGAAAACATGTTTAATTACATATGCAAATCGTTTTATTCTGTAAAGCACAAACCTTTCTGTTTATTTCATTAAAAAATGACAAAAAAGCATTCAGTCACTTTTAATTTTGTAATTTATTAAACTTCCTAAACTGAAGAACCAAAATGGGGTTCCAAAGGGACTTTGGAAACAAAGGGTTTATGGAAACAAAGTGGCCTTTTATTGTGATGTCACAAAAGTATAAAGTAACAGCCTCTTTAATGTGGAGGATTCATGGGTTTTGGTGCAGTTTTGGGGCACTAACTGTAGAAATGTCATAAGTGCAAAAAAAGAAAATGAACAAGGGTACTGGCTCTTTAATGTTAAACAAGCAAGTGAAGTGAAAGTGACTATCCTTGTCATTGTGAAATGCAGCACAGCACAACACAACAAAACTCACCCTCTGCGTTTCACCCAAACACACACGTGCAGCAGGGGGCAGCTATTGAAAGTGCCCAGGGAGCAGTGACGGGAACGGTACCTTGCTCAAGGGTACCTCAGGGCAACCTACTGGTGAGGGAACCGAACCCACAATCTTCTGATCCGGGGTGACTCCCTCACCACTAGACCGCCGCTGCCCCAAAACCAACAAAAATTGTGATATATGGTGTTTTATGGAAACACACACACACACACACACACTACACACACACACACACACACACACACACACACACACACACACACACACACACACACACACATTTTACATTATAAAGAAAACTTGTATTGGAACATAAACTGTTGTACTGGAACTCTCTCCTGCTCTCTCTCTCACTCTCTCTCTCTCCCTCTCTCTCTCTCTCTCTCTCTCCTCTCTCACTCTCTCTCTCTCTCTCTCTCTCTCTCTCTCTCTCTCTCTCTCTCTAACAACAGTGATTACTCCACTGTGAGTGTGTGTGTTTGAGTGCATTTGTAAGCCACTCCAAGAAGGTAATAATCACTGTTCCACACAATGATGAGGCAGCATGAGTCAACGCCTGGGGCATTACACACATACAACACACACACACACACACACACACACACACACACACACTGGCTATATTATTTGCAGAAAGTTGCTCCTGTTTTCATAAAAAGATTTTTTTGAATATGATAATAAATGGTGACCGGCAGTTACACTGCATAACAGATCATAACCTTCCTCTTTACTGTAGGTGCTTAATCCCGAACAATCCCGGCTGTGTGTGTGCGTGCGTGTGTGTGTGTGTGTGTGTGTGTGTGTGTAAGTAACAGAGAGTATGAATGAGGGTGGAGTGGTGTTTTGTAATAATTGGTGTATTAGTTCATGAACTTTTATTTGAAAGGTCATAAAGGCCAACCCACTGCGTGTGCGCGCATGTGTGTGTGTGCATGCGCGCATGTGTGTGTGCATGCATGCATGCGTGTATGCGTGTGTGTGTGTGTGTGTGTGTGTGTTGGTTTTGGTGGTTTAGAAGAACCCTTTCATGACTTTTGACCTAATAACAAGAGCCAGCGATCAGCCCACGCTGGACGGTTCGGAGACAAATTGGGAGAAGAAAGATGGCACTGGTTTGGACATGTCCAGAGTAGAGACGAGGAGAAGGATGTTGAGCGTGGAGCTGCCAGGAAAGCGGAGAAGAGGAAGAACAAAGAGAAGGTTTATGGATGTGCAGAGGGAAGATGCAGAGGACAGGAGGAAATGGAGACGGATGATCCGCTGTGGAATGTGCAAATTTGTTGGGTTTATTTGTTTTCCGGCAAAATCGTAAGGAATACAAGGTTTATAAATGAACTGTTCACACTGCTTGTTTGTGTTTTATGATCTGGATTAAATCCCGTCCTAACTGGAAACACATTGATTGACAAATTATCGGCTAACGGTTGAAGATTTATGTGAAAAGGCTGCTGGAACGACTGATGAAGAGTCTGTTGTTAATTATTCAAAACAATTTACATGCATTTGCATTTGGGAAGCTTTCTCAGAATGTGGGACTGATTTGGTGTGCAGTTCACTCAGGAGATAAGAGATTATTCCGTCTGTGTATCTGTGTGTGTAGTGTTAAGGAGTCCGACCACATGGTGATTAAAACGGAGAGAAATGTCTCCATTTTCACCTTTTGTCCAGTTCATGGAGCTCGGTGTCCCACTGATTAGCTGAATAGATCTTAAGTTTTGAAAATGTAAAATTAGCTTGAAAAACTGTTGGTTGCGAGAACCAAGACATTAACCAAGACAACAAGTGGGCGTGGCATTTCCATTGCGTAGCCCCTCCTCTATTGATGACTAATCATTGATTACGAACCAATCAATAAGAACCCTTGAAGGAACCAGTTCAAGAACAGGTTCCCTGTTGATGGAAAGTGTGGGGTTTGCATGCTCTCCTTCTCCCCACTGCATTTGTGTGGGTTTCCTCCAGGAGCTCTGGTTTCCTCCCAGTAGGATGAGTGCTGAAGATGATGGAACGATGGTTAATTATTTTCTGGTGGTCCACATCATGCACCACAAGACCGATCGGCGGTCATGACGCTGTGAAGAAATATTAAACGTTGTTTTATTGGGAGGTGAACCACGACTGAATCTCCTCCCCTTCAATCCAACATTTGACACTTTTCTGATCCAACCCCTCGTGAATAAGTATTTGCACCCTCCATCGCTTTCCTACCTTCTAAGCCTTCATCTTCAAGATTAAAAAACTTAGTTTTCTCATATTCTCTCTGGGATTGAGAGCATCAACACCGATGACGACGACAATAATGATAATAATAATAATAATAATAATAATAATAATAACACAGCATTTTAGAGTTGGCTACACAACATTTGGTACGTTGAACATGGAGGTCATAACCTTACACACATACACACACCCACACACACCCACAGGAGTCACCTGGTCTAGACACACAACCCAAGAGGAGACAGCAATCAGGCTGACGTCACACGCGCCACAGCCTGCCAATCACAGTGTGTGTGTGTGTGTGTGTGTGTGTGTGTGTGTGTGTGTGTGTGTTTACCAAAATGTGGGGTTTATCATGCTGTATGGGTTTGCCTTGTCTTTTTGCATGTGGGAAGATCACTGTGCCCCCCCCACACACACACATAACCCATCTCACTGTTTATGTAACGTAAGTGAGTGCAATAGAGATCATTATGCAGCACTATGTGTGTGTTAGGTTTGTGCACCACAGAGCTGCTGGGAGTGGTTTGCATGAAGTAGCGGAGAACTGAAGAAAGAAACTGAGAATCTTCATGTTTACGTTTAAGCAAAGTGTGGTTTCCCCAAACCTGTACATGCAGCATGCTGTGCAGCTCTGCACTGTCAGAAAAGGTTCTCTGCAGGTACACGCTGGGTTCATTCAGGTAGGAATAGCGCAAACGTTCCCACAAAGGTACAACATGGTCCTTGAGGTTCAACGCTACGTTTTATATGTTCGTGCCAAATCCGTACCCTTTCATGACCGAATGTTTTAAAACTGAACAGTAAAATGACGAGGTCAGTCCACCTTAAAATTAATAATTATGTTATTATATTATATATAATATACAGACCTTAAAACTGGTCCAAAATGACCCAAATTGTAATACTGATACTTTGATCTTTTTTTGATCTGAAGATTTTTTTTTCTTATCCCTTACATTTTTTATTTATTCCCCCATCGTTCACGTCCCCCTGGCCATTAACCGAGAAATCCGGCTCTTCACGGGTGAAATCCAGAGTTTTATCGAAGAAGAAACATTAAGAGCTGTTAATAGTTGGGCGTATAACACCGTATGGGCGTATATAACTGAGCGTTTATAAATTAATCTTAATGAAAATAAAAGGAAATGAAAGCTGAAAAGGTTTTATTCATGTATTGTTCCTGAATTTGCCTTGCTGTTCTGTATATACAGTAAAAAATTCACCACCATGAATTCTACCGTGTATCAGAGGGTGCTTGAGGAACACGTGAGACCATCTGTAAGAACATTAAAGCTGAAGCGGTACTGGAGCCTGCAACATGACAGTGACCCAAAACACACCAGTAAATCCACCGAGTCCTGGAGTTAAAGCCCAGATCTTTATCCCCGTTGGAGTGATTTGAAATGGGGTGTAGATGAAGAAACCCTTCAAACATCTCACAGCTCGAAGAACTCTGCAGTGAGGAGTGGATCAAAAAGGTTCCTCAGACCAATTTCAGAGACAAGAAGTGTCTCCCTGCGGTGATTTCAGCCAAAAGGGAGACACTAGCTATTGGGGGGGAGGGTGTCCTAACTTTTTCCTCAATTAGAAACACATGTTTGTAGATATCTTGTGTTTAATGAACAAATCGAGATGAATTTTTTGTTGTTCACCTGCGAATAAATCACTTTCTTTTCCAGAGATAAATAAGTTTAGACATCCACATGTGAACATTTCTTAATGAAGAACTGAATATTTAACAGGGTGTCCAAATTATTCATACGAATGCACATAAACATGTATATATATATATATTTATATATCTTTAAAGCAAACCATTCATCATGCGTGCGTCTATACGTGTGGTTGTGATCCACGTTTATCCCTTGAAGATGGTTTGACGTCGTACCCGCAGGTGTGTAATCAGAGGTAGAGAAAGAAGGGATGAAGAAGGGGAGAGGTGCGAGGGAGAAGGTGTAATTACGAAACAGACGCAGTAATTGGAGGTCTAATCATGACCACACCAAGAAGTGAGATGGAGAGAAAGTTCAAGTTGGTAATGTAAGTAAGAGTGACTCCTTTCACCACCACCTTCCTCAGAAACTCCTGTTTATTGACGTTCCTAACAGCTGTAACGCAGCAGCCAACACCAGAAACAGATCGTTATGGATGGAAAATTGTGAACATGATTAGTGATTATAAAAAAGTTTCTTTTTATTATGGCTTTCTCAAAGCCAAGGATGCTTCACAAGAGCAAAGCGAGAGAGAAAAATATACGTAGACATTTACTGAGATGCCTTGCTGCTCCGACCAAGACCTATAGTCACCCATCTCAAAGTCCAGAGAAGAGAAGAAGAAGCTCTCTGGCTCATGGCTCGGCCCAAACTTTAGGCTAGACAAACTTTGCTTTCATGAAGCAAAGTCTCTGGCTCATGGTCTAGTACTTTCATTGCCCAGGTCTCCAGCTTTAGTTGTCCTATTCACTTTCATTCCTCTCCTTCTGGTTCTCCTCAAGCTACTCCCTACTCTCATTCCTCTTCTTCTCCTTTCAGCTGCTCAAGTTTAGGTGTCTCCACAGAGGATCATACATCTCCATCTCTTCTGGTCTTCTGCATCTCCCTCCTTCAAACCGACCATCTGCATGTCCTCTCTCACCACGTCCATAATCCTCCTCTTTGGTCTTCTTCTTCTCCTCTTTCCTGGCAGCTCCATCTTCAACATCCTCCTCCCGATATAATCCTCATCTCTCCTCTGGACAAACCAACGCAACCTTGCTTTTCTAACTTTGTCTCCAAAACATCCACCCTGATCTGTCCCTCTAATATACTCATTTCTAATCCTGTCCATCCTCGTCACACCCAACGAACATCTCAGCATCTTTAACTCTGACACCTCCAGCTCCACCTCCTGTCTTTTCATCAGTGCCACCAACCCTTATAACATAGCAGGTCTCACTATTGTCCTGCAAACCTTCCCTTTCACTTTAGCTGGTACCCGTCTGTCACAAATCACTCCTGACACTCCTCTCCACCCATTGATCCCAGAGTCTCTATAACAGACCTGTTCACCTGTGAGTCCATCCTTTATCGTCCTGACCTGCTGCACATCTTTCCCAGATCTGTCTCTCTGTCTAGCCAATCGGTAAAGGTCCTTTTCTCCCTCTTTACTGTCCAACCTCTCTTACAATTCGCCAAACACCTTATCTTTGGCCTTCACCACTGCTTTCTTCGCCCTGCGGTTCATCTCCTTGTACACCTGTCTACTTTCTTCATCTCTCTGACTGTCCCACATCTCCTTTGCCTCCCTTTTCTTCTGTATACACTCCTGGACTTCTCGGTTCCACCACCAGGTTTCCTTATCCTCCTTTACATTTGCATTTACAGCATTTAGCAGACGCTCTGATCCAGAGCGACTTCCATGTCCTGATTACAGGGACAGTCCCCCCTGGAGACACTAGGGTTAAGGGTCTTGCTCAGGAACCCAGTGGTGGTAGTGCCGGAGGTGGGATTTGAACCTGGGACCTCTTGAGTCATAGGTTTGTAGGCAAGTACGCACTACTAGACCCCCACCACCCTCCTTCTTCTTTGCCAAAGTACCTTTTTATCCTTTCTACCTTTCTGTTTTGTCGTCTCCATCATCCGTCTAATCAGCTCCACAAGCGCATCGGAAATTTAGCCAACTCACAGCTGATCAAACACCAGTGTTAAGGTAAAACTCTGACCGAACAGCAAGCCACAGAAGAGAAAAAGAAAAATGTAACACAACGTTATTCATCACACTATTCTGTGTTCTCACTGTGGAACATCATCCACCTTAAATCAAAGAGAACTCTTACCAGCACCTCACTGGATTCACCACACAGCCCTAATGAGAGACACGGCTGAAGGGGACAAACGTGTGTGTGTGTGTGTGTGTGTGTGTGTGTGTGTGTGTGTGTGTGTGT
>JABMDN010019170.1:0-10468 GCA_017165825.1 Hepsetus odoe
AGATCAACCTGGTTCCCTGTTCTCACTAAAGCTGTCAGGCTCCCACTGGCAGCCGGAGGGAGAGACTCCTTACAGTATCACTGCTCTTACGTTACACAGAATACTTTCCTAAACTTTACAGAGCGTGAGAATGTTTAAATATTTATCAAACATGTAGCGTATAAAATAATCATGTGTAAAAGTGACGGTGAATTCAGAAATATTTCACACTGGATGAAGAGTGAGAGAGTGTGTTAAATACCTTTATGTGCTGTAACATAAAGCTGTGGAGTAGCTGGTCTTCACCTGTCCACTGCTGACTTTGATTTTATGTCTGCAAAAGACAGTCAAGTGACAGTCAGGTGAGCAGCGACAGGAGCTCCTATCAACCATCTGACCAACCAAGACTAAACAAGAACATCCAACTGTTTCCACACGTTTAGAAGATCCAGACTGCTTTTATCCAAAATAATGATTCTAATCACCTGTTTGAAATCACAGCCTTTTACCTCATCATCACCTTAGCATGATGTGAGCAGGAATTATCTGGGTGACCGTTCTCAGCTCTTCTACTGAACCTGTCTGTGTTTGATTTGTTCTCATCTGCAGATTAGCTTTGTGTAATCTTGTTGGAACTACATGTAAATATCTGGGATCAGCTTTACAAAATGAGACCTTGTCCCTGAAAGAACTGGATCTCAGTAGGAACAACCTGCAAGACTCAGGAATGGATGCACTCTCTACTGGACTGAAGGCTCCACACTGTAAACTGGAGATTCTCAGGTCAGTAACTCTTATCCAGCACAACCTCCATGTCCTATTTACAGGGACAGTCCCCCCTGGAGCAACTCAAGGTTAAGGGTCTTGCTGAGGGAACCAGTGGTGGTAATGCTAGATAGTGGGATTCGAACCTAGGACCTCTTGATCCAGAGTACATCTTTTAAGTACAGAAAAGATGTAAAACCCCTCACGGTGATCCAGAGACTATCATTAAACTATACTCACAAGAAAAGACGGAAAGAGGGATGTGATGAAATTTCATTCCACAGTCCCCGACCAAGATCTGTTACAAAGAGAAATGCCATGGTAACGGGGTATAAAAGGTCATTTTCTCTTTCAGTCTGAATGTATTTCTGTGTTTTTGCAGGTTGGCCTTGTGTAATTTCTCCTGCAGGTCTCTCATATCAGCTGTACAAACAAAAATCTCCTATATATATATGTATATATTATGCGTGTTTATGTGTTTATTTTTCCCCGTCCTGTCATTCTGAGAGACTGCTTACACAAATCCTGTTTGTCTGTTAAATAAACGTGTGACTCTGACTTTTCCAAAATCTGATGTAATGGTGGCGGGGTGCCGGAAGGACAACAGTGCGGAGCCAGGAGTTTGGAACTTAGTTTTATTATTCACAAGCATACAAACAAGAAGCAAGTACTGCAGTTCTAAGCAGAAACCAAGAATGGAGAAACTGCAGTCTAAACCAAGGTGCTAGATTACCACATACAAAAACCAAAACCACCCTTGCCTGTAGGCTTAGCCTAACTAATGAGCCGCGCTCTGTTCTGACTCATTGGGGCTGAAATAGTCAGCCCCAACGATGCACACCTGTGCCTTCATGAGCTCAGGTGTGCTCAACAGAGCACCCTCTAGCGTGCCCAAAACACCTCATGTGACAAACACCTCATACGTGACAGACATGTGACAAACACCTCATACGTGACAGAACCCCCCCCCCAAAAGGCGCGGTTCCTGAAGTGCCAAAGCACAGCCGAACCTCCGGGGGGAGGCCAAGAACAAAAAAACATTTTACAAGAAGGTCCCCTTTTTGGGGCATATGGTCAGGTCCACAAAACACTAACACAAAAGGACCTCTGACCAGCCATGTCTTGGGCTGTTGGCGGCGGAGATGGGTACCCCAGAGTTTCAGTCCATATCCTGATAACCAAGTCTCCTTGGTACTGGTGTTTGGCGGAGCAATACCTCCGTGTCTTTCTGCTGTCCCGTGTCTCCTCTGTCTCCCTTCTCTCTGACTCCGTACTGGGACCTCTGGGGGACGCAGCTGATGGGCTCGGAAGCCTTGTCGGGTCCTCACCTGAAATAGAGCTACATACAGACTCTCTGGGGTTAGAAGGGGAAGAGTTCGTTACCCTGTGTGTGCTCCGCTTCCGGTCTTGGTTCTTCTCGCTTTCCATGACTTTCGTTTCGTAATCCAAGGTGGGGAGTTTTTCGTCTCTTTCATACAAACGTACAGGCCACAAGTTCAGAGGATACTGAGAGCAGGGACGGGTTATGGGTGTTGGGAAGCAGTGCAACTGGCAAGGTGTGTCTCTGCTCTGGAACTTTCAGGTGTTGACTGGTACCTAGTTGCATGTGGAGAGGACATAATCCCGAAGCTTAATTTCTGGGTCCTCTCTGTTGTGATACACGGTTACCTTCTTACCTGAAGTAACTGTGGACAGGATCTCCACCAGAGGCTTTCTCTGCCAGTGTTCCAAAGCAGAAATCAATGCGGGTGATTTCAGAAGAGACCTAACCATTGTGGGTACCTCAGTCAAGGAGCTGGCGGTAGGGAAACGCCTTGTCCTCCCTGACTCTTCCTGGGGGTCCCGTGAGGAATGGTCCGACTCACTGGAAAGCCTTGGCCTGAAAGGGTCTGAAAGAGAGCTAAACACAGACGAATCTTTGTGGTTCATAGAAGAGTCCCTCTTGGCCCTGTGACACTCTGCTCCATGTACCTGCAGGGTGAGTCTCACGGAGTCCAGGTTCTCATAACCACAGGGCATTCTTAGTTTCTTGTCCAAAATCAAACATATAAAACTGTGGATTACTTGCCCTTCTTTACCGTACTCTCTGGGTGGGTCCTGCAGATCAGTGGGTATTCTGGTTTCCCTCCTGGCTTTTTCCAGCTCTGTCTACAGAGCGGCATTGTTGCCTTGCACCTGCTTCAGCTCCTGCATGAGTCCACTGACCTCTACTCGAAGCTTACCCTGGGCTTGAGTAAAAACCTCTCTCTCCCTTTCCATAACTGCAAGGTCACTCTGGCAAAGAGACAAGAGTCCTTTGGTCTCCTCAAGCTGAGAACGCAGAGTGGTGAGCTCCTCCTCGTGTTTCAGTCTTTCATGGGTGATTGAGCTGGTTATCTGCAGAACAGAGGTCTTGCTTTCTGCCAGCTGTTGGTTGAGCCTCGCCAGCAATTCCCTCTGTTGTTTGATCTGATCCTCACGTAGGTGAATGTCTGCGAGAAGTGCACTGTGCTTCAAGTTGGCCTGTCTGAGTCTTTCTGACTCAGCCCTGAAGTCCTCCTGGGTGCTGTTCAAGTTTTCGGTTAGCCAAAGTATCTGTTCCCTGAGATCCTTACTGACTTTCTCCTGTTCCAGGTACCTAGCCTGCTTTTCCTGAAGTTCCCCCTGAAGGGAATGTACTTGAAACTGGTGGCTCACCTGCAGCTGGTGTTTCACAGCCTGAAGAGAGGCGTTTTCCTCCTCCAATTTCTTACACTTTGTTTTCAGGGTGTCCAGATCCTGGTTCCGTGTACAGATTACTTGATCCCTGGTGAGGAGCTCAGCCTCCATTTCCTGGAGCTGCTCAACTAAAACGTTTTTGTTCTGTCTTTCTGCACCCAGAACAGACAGCCAGACCTTCTGAGATTCCTGTAGTTCATGTTCCAATTTCTTAATTTTCGAGGTTAATTCTCTTACTTGAAATGGTTCCTCTGTTGCCGTCTGCTCAGCAGACGGGTTTGAGGAGCGGCGGTTGTGTACTGTGCCAGGTGCGGGCCTCTTGCCCTTCTTTCTTTGTTTCCGCGGCGTATCCGCCATTTTTTCGCCGCGTTTCACATAGGGCGGGGTCTCCGCGGACGGACCGCTGTGTTGGCTGCATGGCGCTGTCTCCGCGGGCGGACCGCTGTGTTTGCTGCACGGCGCTGTCTCCGCGGACGGACCGCTGTGAGTGGAGGCGGGTTCCACCGTCTTCCGGCATTGTGCTTGGTGGCGAGCCGGAGCCGGTAAAGAAAGGGGCGCAAACGAAGCCTCTTCCTCGAGGAATCGCCCCAATGACATTACCTTTAAAACGGCCCATACCACCCTCTCCGCTCGACCGCATTCCTTCAGCCGTTCGCCAAACTGAGTGATCCAGCAGGTCCAGGCGCCACGAGAGCTCAGTGGCGGTGACTCTCTGCATTTCACCGCTCCGCTCGCAACGCCCCGGCTGCCGTAGAGGCATCCCTGCTTGGAGGTCCTCAATCTGGGCTCTCAGTGCTCGCTCTAGCTCCTACAGCCACTCCTCACGGCTCCTGACGTCCCGGTTTTGGCGGCTCATTTCTGTAACGGTGGCGGGGTGCCGGAAGGACGACAGTGCGGAGCCAGGAGTTCGGAACTTAGTTTTATTATTCACAAGCATACAAACAAGAAGCAAGGACTGCAGTTCTAAGCAGAAACCAAGAACGGAGGAACTGCAGTCTAAACCAAGGTGCTAGATTACCACATACAAAAACCAAAACCACCCTTGCCTGTAGGCTTAGCCTAACTAATGAGCCGCGCTCTGTTCTGACTCATCAGGGCTTAAATAGTCAGCCCCAACGATGCACACCTGTGCCTTCATGAGCTCAGGTGTGCTCAACAGAGCACCCTCTAGCGTGCCCAAAACACCTCATGTGACAAACACCTCATACGTGACAGACATGTGACAAACAACTCATACGTGACACCTGATCTATTATTTCTTTTCCTGTAAATCCTGAGAAGCCTATGAGTGACAGGAAAACAAAAGAGTCAGGACAAAACCATGTACAGAACTAATCAAAAATAGCTGAATAGAAATTATATACAAATACTTAATGTTCATTTAAATTCAAATGCAACACAGTTTATGAATTTTCATATTTAATTAAAATGTTCTTCATCTGTAGATTTGCTGGCTGTAATCTTTCAAAACAGTCCATCAAAACATTGGTTACAGTTCTACAATCAGAAAACTCCCTGAAAGATCTGGACCTTAGTAACACTGACCTGCAGGATTCAGGAGTGGAGCTGCTCTCTGCTGGACTGAAGAGTTCACACTGTAAACTGGAGACTCTCAGGTGAGGATTCTTTCGCTTCATCCTGGAAGGAAAATTGTGAAAGCTCTGCAGGACCGTGTTTAAAGGCTAATATGGGCTGATGTGTAAATCTGTCCTGATGTAATTGTAGTGAAGTATCGTGATGGAGACAGTTTGTCACATTTTATTGCTGTAATGGTGGCGGGGTGCGGGAAGGACGCCAACGCTGAGCCAGGAGTTCGGAACATAGCTTTAATATCTATATTTACAAAACAACACCCAAGGACTGCAGTTCTAACTAAAACCAAGGAACTGCAGCCTAAACCAAGATACCAGATTAATAAGTGTACAAAACCACCATAACATGTAGGCTGAGCCTAACGAATGAGCCGCACTCTGTTCTGGCTCATCGGGGCTGAAATAGTCAGCCCCAATGAAGCACACCTGTGCCTTCATGAGCTCAGGTGTGCTCAGTCAGCACAGAGCGCCCTCTACCATGCCCAAAACACACCTCACCCGTGACAGAATCCCCCCCAAAAGGCACTGCTCCCGAAGCGCCAAAACACAGCTGAACCTCTGGGGGGAAGTCAAGAATAAAAAAACTCTTCAAAGTTCATTTATGGGGCATATGTTCAGGTCCACAAAACACTTCAACACAAAAGGGACCTCTGACCAGCCATGTCAAGGGCTGCTGGCGGTGGAGAGGGGAATCCGAGAAGTTCTGTCCACTTCTTTATCTGTTGCCTGGACTCGACCCTGGAGTCACTGAAGGAATCATCTGACTCAGTGGAACGTCTTGCCTTGACGGAACCTGAAAGAGAGCTAAACACAGATTCTACAGGGTTCAAAGAGGAAGTCTTTTTCACATAGTCCAAACTCTGCTTCCAACCCCTGCCATCCATGTTCTTCACGTCTCTCATCACAGCATCTACAGTGCAGAAGCTGTCGTTCACTTTCTTGAACTGAGACAGGTCGTTGCTGATGTCTTTTGGCTCCTTCCTCTTCTTGCTCATACTTCCCTGCTGCTTGGAGCTCAGTGAGGCAGCATCCCAGGTCCTGGTTCCACTATGAGAAGTTCCACATGCATAATCCTCCACAAGCCACCTTGTTCTGAGTCTGCTGAATTGTGAGGGTGAACTGAAGGTAGGGAGTCATTATGCAGCTGCTCAACCTCTGGAATCTTTACCTGCTTCTCCATCAGACTGTTCTTCAGCTGCTCCGCTTTGGCGTTAACCACCAGGGTCCCAGCGTGCACTGGTGTCTGTAGAGTGAGTCAAGATTCGAAGATCACCAATTTTGCTTCCATACCTCTGACCTGCTTTTCCAGCTCGGTGAGCTTACTGGCCTCACTTCGGGCTTTTCTCAGTTCAGCCTGAAGAGCAATGTTGTGGTCCTGCACCCATCTCAGCTCTGCTCTGGTCTGATTCAGCTGTTCTTCCATGGTGGCTATTTTAGCTTCCAGCTTCTCCTGAATGGTTGGAGTCTTAACTCTCCTCATTGTCTGGCATACAGTTTGGTCCCTCTTCATCCGTTTTCTCCAGCCTCTCTCTTTGGACAACCATCACAGCTTGCAACTTTATTCTGGAGACTTCTCCCTCCTTTTTGAATTTACTGCTCTTTCCGTGAAGCTCACCTTCGTCTTGAGTCAGAGCTTTTCTTTCTGTTTCCATGGCTTCAATCTCCCTTTGGCAACTGGACAAGAGTCCTTTGGTCCTCTCCAGCTGAGGAAGCAGATAGGTGATCCTTTCCTTGTGTTTCAACCCTTCGTTCGCGACCAAGGCATTCACCTGTAGCATAGAGGCTTCTTTCTCCGTCAGATGCTTGTAGGGCTCTGTCAGCCACTCCTCCTGTTCAGTGATCTGAACATTCATGCAGCTGATTTGTTCACCTCCGAGGTGAGATTGGATTGTCTTTGCAGCTCTGATCCATTTGGCCAGGTCCCTTGCCTGCTTTCCTCTAAATGACTTTTGCAAGCAAATTCCAGCATGTTTGAACAGCTGATACCTCTGCCTTTGTTGATGTCTGAGCTTCCACCTTCTGAACCTCCTCTGAAGAAGACTTGCTGCCCAGCGCTGCTTCTTGAAAACCAATCTTTGCTTATGCATTCTTACTGCAGCCTGAATAATGGTAGCAGCTTTGTGCATTGCAGCAACATTCTTTCTAACAGAATAACCTCTAAAAGCTGCCTGGACGCATATCGCAGACCTTTCAAGATTTGGAATTTCTCATGTTCAAATTTACCCTTAATGTAGGACCTATAATGTCTGTGAATGATGATGGCTGACACCCTTATGGCCTGGTACTTAACTACCTCCCTGTGTCTTCTGAACGCAGCCTGAATCAGGGAAGCAGGATCATCTCCCTTCTGACCCTCTGACCTCTGAAGCAGGCTTGCAGGAACACTGCAGCAGAGCGCAATTTCAAGAATTCCTCTAGTGTGGAAAGATACCTAAGCTGAATGGCAATAGCAGCATAGTTGATGCATAAATATCGTGTCCGACAACAGTGAGCCCTGTAAGCACATTGTATCACAGGTGCAGCCTGGGCTTCTGTTTCAGAGTCTGTCTGGTCTTCATCCCTCGGAATGCGGCTTGCAGAACAACGGCAGCCATCTTTTTCTCCTTCAAAGACTTCATTTCTTGCTTCATCATCTTATTAGCTTGGTAATATCGCTGAACAGTCCTGGTTGCCCACAGTAGCTTCAGGTAGTATTTTCTGTTTAAGTGCTTCCTTACCTGTGCCTGAATGGTTACTGCAGCCTCATATTCAATTTTCATCTGCACCCAAACCTTCATTCTAAACTTCCCACTAACCTGGAGTTGCTCCTTCTCTGCTTTCTGCCCGGCAGGTGGTGCTGGGTTTGGGGGTCGACTCCTTCATGCCGCTTCCCTTGCTGTGAAAGGTTTTCTTGGTCGACCTCCCCGGTTCCACGATGCAGGAAGCGGTCTCCATCGTCCTCCTGCTCTCTGTGTCAGGAACGGCCTTCTTTGCAACTGCCTTGTTTCTCTTATTGCGGGCGGCCTTCTTTGCCTTCCTCTCGTGTTGAAGGGTGCAGGGAGTGTTTACTTCCACTGTTTTACTGTTTTTCACGCTGGCTGTGTTCACCGCTGTGTTCTCATGTTGAGCTGCGCAGAGCGCCGTGTTTACCGTAACTCCTCTATTAGCGGCGCAAGGAGAATTCTTCACCGTTATGCCTCTATTAGCAGTGCAAGGTGAACTCTTTACCATAACGCCTTTATTAGCGGCGCAAGATGAACTCTTTACCGTAACGCCGCTATTAGCTGCGCAGGGTGCGTCCACTATCAACGTCCCGCTTTGAATGATGTAGGGAGAAAGCTCTGCCATCCTCCTGCTTTCCCGAGTGGGAAAAGACTTTTGGTTCAACACGTCCAGGCACCGCTGTGTGTTCACGGCTAGAGCGGCCAGCCTCTGCAGCAGGAAGTCAAACCAGTCCACGCCCATCTCGGGCCCCAGGCGGCTGACAAGCGGGATATCTGACGTCAGCCGCGTCAGACGTTTCTCGAGCTCCTGGGCTGTGGCCGCCAGTGTCCGTCGTACCCAATACTCGCCCTCCAATTCCTCAAGGAGGTCCAGAGACTCAACGCACGCCGGCACCCTCGTCTCCCAGGTTTCAATAAGCTCCAACGTCTTCTTGATCGTGGCTGCACTCTTTTCCAACACCCGCTCATGATCGCACTCCTGACTTGCGACGTCCAGGCGCTGGCGGCTCATTTCCATAACGGTATACACACAAACGCCAACGCTGAGCCAGGAGTTCGGAACATAGCTTTAATATCTATATTTACAAAACAACACCCAAGGACTGCAGTTCTAACTAAAACCAAGGAACTGCAGCCTAAACCAAGATACCAGATTAACAAGTGTACAAAACCACCATAATGAGCCGCACTCTGTTCTGCCTCATTGGGGCTTAAATAGTCAGCCTCAATGAAGCACACCTGTGCCTTCATGAGCTCAGGTGTGCTCAGTCAGCACAGAGCGCCCTCTACTGTGCCCAAAACACACCTCACCCATGACAACTGCAGGTTTATCAGCATCTAGTAGTAAAAACACACTGAGTTCTAATAAAAACAGGGCTGGAGGGTCCATGTGATCACATGATGGAGTTTATTCATGACTGTAATAAACAGCAGATCAATCATATTTCACTCTGGTGTTGATTGGAGGACTGCCCATGTGCTCCTGTTGGAGAAAATGTGCTGAAGAACAGGTGAGGAAATGTGTGAAGCAGTCAGAACATCTTCAAGTGTTTACAGGAGGTCTCAACTTCTACACAGTGACTGACAGCCTCTCAAGGAATACAACGTTATTTCTGTGTTTATTTTGTCTGAAATAAGAGAAGAGACGTTTAATTCTTCACAGGAAACATCAAGACTGAGTGTAATCTCTGCTTCTTCATGTGCTTCTCTCTACGGTAATTGCTTTACTGTGACAGTCTGATCTCTGTCCTACTGAACAGACAAACAGCCTTTTTAAAGGAATAATTTAACATAAAATATTCTCTCAGACTTCCTCTGACTGTAGATGGAGCCGATCACACAGACATGTTCGTAATACTGATGTAGGTTCTTCAGCTCAGGACTTCAGCTGGAAGGATCATATTGATAACTGTTGTGTTCATTTCTTTACAGACTGTCTTTTTGTAATCTTGGAGTAAAGACGTATGAAACCCTGCAGTCAGTTCTACAATCAGAAAACTCCCTGAAAGATCTGGACCTCAGTAACAATGACCTGCAAGATTCAGGAGTGGAGCTGCTCTCTGCTGGACTGAAGAGTTCACACTGTAAACTGGAGACTCTCAGGTGAGGATTCTGTCTCTTCATCACTGAAGATAAATATAAAGTTCACACTGTAAACTGGAGACTCTCAGGTGAGGATTCTGTCTCTTCATCACTGAAGATAAATAGAAAGTTCACACTGTAAACTGGAAACTCTCTCAGGTGAGGGATTCTGGTCTCTTCATCACTGAAGATAAATATAAAGTTCACACTGTAAACTGGAGACTCTCAGATCAGATTACACAGTTACCAAAATTGAAGATATTTATTCCTTTATTTTATTTTATTGTATGCAGCTACTGTGTGTGTGTGTGTGTGTGTGTATTTCTATGTATGTGTGTGAGTGTGTGTGTGTGTATATGTGTATGTGTGCCATATTTCTAGGAAAACTGACTCCAAATCACAATTTACCTTTGTCAACAAATAAAAAGATGTATGTTGGTGAAGGAGAATCTGGTTCTAGTGGTTCAGATTAGTGTTGAGTGATCTGCTTTATAACCACAACGATCACACAAGCAAAATGATGAGAAGAATTACAAATGTAAAAGAAAGGTTTTTTATTTATAGGAAACTGTTTGATTTTTATATCTGTCCTCTCTCTCTCTCTCTCTCTCTCTCTCTGTCTCTCTCTCTGTCTCTCTCTGTCTCTGTCTC
>JABMDN010019201.1:0-12536 GCA_017165825.1 Hepsetus odoe
GAGAGAGAGAGAGAGAGAGAGAGAGAGAGAGAGAGAGAGAGAGAGAGAGTTATGTACTGTATGAAACTGCTGAAAAGAAACCTCTCTCTCTCTCTTCGTCTCTGTGGGGTCAGTGTTAAACCATTAAACATGTCTTGGTAAGCATATGGCTGGGTAGTGTGTGTGTGTGTGTGTGTGTGTGTGTGTGTGTGTGTGTGTGTGTGTCCTGGTGAGAGAGAGAAGTGTTAAAACTCTACATTCTCACTGAGTGACTCAGTCCGGCCGCGGCATCGGGGCTCAAATGCAGTTTCTTAGTCCGACTGCAGACGTGATAAAAGCACAACATGTAGTGCAGTAATGGCTACGAAACACACACACACACACACACACCCACACACACACACACACACACACACACACACACACATACACACACTCACACACTGTCTCTCTCTCTCAACTCGGATACCTCACTAACAAACACCTACAGCACTGAGGGTACACGGCAGGATGTCCCACACACACACACACACACACACACACACACACACACACACACACACATACTCCAGGACAGAAAAATTCAGTACACACACTCCAGAAAATTTAAATTGCATTTAAAAGTCCAAAACAAATTTGTAGGCCTGCAGATCGATCAGAGTGTCCAAGCGCACCCCTGTCCACCACAAAAGCTCAAAAAATGGACGTCAGAAATGGACCATGGAGTGATGGAAGAAGGAGGGCTGGTTCTGATGAACCAAGTTCTCTTTTCCATCACGTGAACACAAGATTTTTCTGCATCCTATGAAGGTGTGTCCACTTCCTTCTTATTCGTGTTTTTTTTAATATTTTTTGGCCCAAACTAAGGACGAAGCTCTTATAGTCCCGGTGGGTGGGACGTCCCAGGTTGAGACAATATAATGATTAACACAGTCTGTAGACTGAGCTTATACACCAAGTACTCACTCTGTTTATTGATACATTGACACACACATACACACACACACACACACACACACACACACACACACACACACTTGCCCTGGGCCTCCCCTTTATCTGGAACATGTATATCTGGCTTGTGCTGTCAAACTCTTAGCACCTGCAGGCCGCTGGTCGATGGTGGTGGCATTTAGAGAGAGAGACAGGGAGCGGGGCGTGAAGTGGGTCAACTGAAGACCCCGAGATTCAGAGCTGGATGAGGGTGAGGCTGAGGTTACTTACAAACATACACACACACACACACACACACACACAAACATAATCTGGATAAAGGATGATCCTCACCATCTTCTGTCAAAGGTGCCATACCTGTAGAAACCCTGGACTTGTGTGTGTGTGTGTTTGTGTGTGTGTGTGTGTGTGTGTGTGTGTGTGTGTGTGTGTGTGTGTGAAGCTCATTGACAGACTGCAAATGTGATTTATTCTAACACTGCTGCTTCCTGAGGGATTAGCATCGCCCTTCACAAACACATTCAAACATCAAAGCTCTGGGCGACATGCATGCAATACCAAGCACACACACACACACACACACACACACACACACACACAAAATGCTAATAGTTAGCTAGCAAAACATCATGCTTACAAACTGAAATGTGGCTAATAACAGTGTAGATTAGCCACACATGACTGCTGGCAAGAAACAATTAGCCATACCATACGAAAGTAAAAAGTGAAAGTGACAATGACTTTGGTCATTGTGAGCACATTGTATTTGATTCACACCTCGAGGAGAAGGCAGTCATGGCAGAGCAGTGATGGGGACGGTACCTTGACTAAGGTCAAATAAGGGTAACCCACTGGTCCAGTAACCGAACACATAATCTTTTAATCCTGGGGCCTTGACCCTAAACACTACTGCCACACCCATGACCCTAAACACTACTGCCACACCCATGTCCCCTCATCCTTTGAAAATGGGAGCAGCAAAAAGTTGATTAGCAACAAAAAGATTGCTAAAACACTGGACTACGTGAAAAATGAGCAAAAAAATGAGACTAGATTTACTTGACAAATAGCTAGGTATTTGAGGGATAGCCAGAAAGTAAGCTAGCTCCATTAAAGATGGCGAAAAATTTAGAAAACATTCAAATGTGGCCAAAAACTCATGCTAGTCATGTGTAAAGTTAAAAGGAGATGTGAAACATGGTCAAATGTTGGAATGGAAAGAAAAAGCACTAAACTGCACGAAGGGTTAGAAAAAATCAGTTGAAAGATGGCTAAAACAGTAAATGCTAACCATAACCCCCAAAAATTTAAGATAAAAAATGGTGGAAAATGTACAGATTAGCAAAGTGATGGCTAAAAATAGCCCAGTTACATGAAAAGCAACCAAAAATCAGGCTAAATATGTTAAGAAATGACCATAACACCAGGTTAACTTTGTCAGCAATGGCTAAAAAGTAAGGTAGATACATGAAAAAGGGCTAGAAAAAACTGAAAAAAAAACTGAAAAGAGGCCAAAAAAAGCTATGTTAAAAATGGCTAAGACAGTAAATTAGCAACATGAATAACCGCTATGACAGTATAAATAAATGAAAGTTGGCTAAGCTAAATTACACTATGCAGCACTAAATTACAGAAAGACTGGGCAACATTCAGTCTAGTGTTTTTAAAGATAGCTAGAACATCAGGTGCAAGCCAATAGTGATGGTAAAAAGTAGGCTAATAATGAAATGGAGTACTTGGCTGAAAGAAACCCTTAAAACAGGTAAAAAAGTGAATAAATATGGCAGAGGTGGCCTAGTGGTGAGGGGGTTGCCCTGGTTTGGAAAATTGTGGGTTCGATTCCCTCACCAGTCGGTGGCCATGGGTTCCCCTTAAGCAAGGTACCGTCCCCATCACTGCTCCCCAGGCGCTTTCAATAGCTGCCCCCTGCTGCAAATGTGTGTATGGGTGAAACACAGAGGTTAAATTTTGTTGTGCTGTGCTGTGCTGCGTTTCACAATGAAGAGGGTTGTCTCTTTCACTTTCACTTAAAAATCAGGTTAGATATGAAGAATCACCAAAGCAGTATATCATAATCCACGAAAGATGTAAATTAGCAACATAAAGATTAAGCTTAAAGACTAGAATACAAGAAAGATGAGCAAAAGCACATGCTAGCAATGTGAAAGATGACTAAAACATTATTGACTGGGCTAATTATATGAAAAAAAATCCCAGAAAATCAGTCTAGCTATCTGAAAGCTGGCCAGAAACATGATGTCACCTATGTGAACATCAAGCAAATTATGAATCGTCATTAAAGGGAAGCCCCATCCTTCAAAACAAACAGTTGATCCATTATATTAGAAAACCTTTAAGTAACCCATCATTTTTTGAGTGGATTGTATTTTACTCAAAGTTAATGACCCTCTGAATCAACTCTAAATCATTTTTAATGGAGTGGGTTCGTTATGAATGGTTACATGCTAAATTAAGCTGATTTGATGGGAATTTAGTTTCGTAATTTCAGAATTTTAGCCCCTGGAAAATGAGCAACATTAAGGCCCTAACAACCTCCACCTTTAACTGAAAGTGAAAGTGACTATTTGCCATTGTGAACACAGCACACAGTGAACCACAACCAAATACATCCTCTGTATTTATCTCCCACACACCGTCCAGCCATATCCAGCATCCAGGGAGTAATGATGGAGCGGTACCTTGATCAAGGGTATCTCAGGGCAACCTGCTGGTCTGGGACTCCAACCCCTTACCTTGGGGCAGCGGTGGCCTTGCGGATTGGGACACAGCACAGTGATCGGAAGGTTGTGGGTTCGAATCCCAGACCAGAAGGTTGCCCTGAGATACCCTTGATCATGGTATGACCCCCATCATTACTCCCCAGGTGCTTTAAATCTCATGCTCTTATCCTCTTTTGGCTCTTGGTTTCTCCCAAGGTTTCTTACAAGTTTGGGGAGTTCTGCCTCTCTCGCCCTCTGCTTTCCCAATTGGGGCTTTATAAATAAATTTGACTTGACTTTACTTTAAATAACTGTCTCTGCTGGACGGTGTGTGTGTGGGGGTTAAATACAGAGGATGAGTTTGGTTGTGGTTCACTGTGTACTGTACCGTGTTTCAAAGTGACAACTAGTCACTTTCAATTCGCTTTCACTTCCGATCCCAGGGCCTCATCCCTGAACACTAGACCACAACCGCTCCACAGGGCCTGCTGCTGAGATACGAGCTCTTGTGCATTAGCATGGGCTGGTTTTCACACACAGCGTTAAGACCTGGTCTGTATTGGTTTTTTTTTTCAGTCCCCCTGGGTCTCACGCACAGATGAGACGGACGCCGCTCCATCATTTGTCACACTGGCTGCCCAAAACCCCCGAATGGCGGCTGATATCCATACACATCCCATCTGCATCCAAGCACCAGGATTCATCTCAGCTCAAATCCACCCTCATCCCTGAGCAGGGTCGGGGTTTTGCATGTCTAATGTAACACATATACACACACACACACACACCTTCGAAAACATTTGTGAAATCAAACCCTGCACCGCCACATGTGGCACGAGAGCCCAGCAGACGCGACGTTAATATTTAGAGTCCCTTCATTAAAAGTTTCATTCTTTTTAATGACGCAAGCAGTTAAACGACGAGTGTGTCAGGGCTCCTGCGGCTTTATTGCATGTCCCTGCACTTGGGGGGACTCAACACATGGACACTTTCTCTGTTTAAACAAAAACAAAAGGTTGAACTACCTGCCTTTGTATATACATGTCGGTATTAAGATATATATGTAAATCTAGATAAAACTAGATAATAATAATTATATGTATATGCATGTATGTGTATATGCTGTGACTTAATCTTACGCTTCTTTCCAAAAAGAAATGAATTTGTTTCTTCTGTGAAATAATGAAAGTGAAACATGGCGTCTCTGTAAAAATATACGTTTACACACACACTTACACACAGAAGCGCATATACACACACACCATGCGCCTTATAGTTTTAAGAGCGAGGTCAGTGTCATAAACACAGGAATGTCTTCCTTTCATGTGTCCGGACACACACACGGACACACTTCCTCCCCTCCATGCAGTTTTTATGGGTGATGTCAGTGTGCGCAGGGTCGGAGGTCGGTGTGGAGTAAATCAGCTTTACTGTGTATCTACATCTCTCTCTCCAAACCTGTGTGGGTGTGTGTGTGTGTGTGTGTGTGTGTGTGTGTGTGTGTGTGTGTGTGTGTGTGTGTGTTGGGGTTTATGGTTTCTCTCTATAAAAGACATAATAAAAACATTGAAGATTGCCCCACGATCAAATCCACGCTTTCCCTGCCTTTCACTTTCCTCCAAAAAAAGTGACATAAACAGTGGGTTCAGTGTTAGAAGCTACACTGTATAGCTGTAATAATGTGGAACTGTTACACTGCAGAACTGTATAACTGTATATCTGTAACACTGTAGAACTGTAAAGCTGTATCGCTGTAACACTGTAGAGTTGTACCACTGCAGAATTGTAACACTGTAGAGCTGTAGAACTGTTACACTGTAGAACTGTAACACTGTATAGCTGTAACATTGTTTAGCTGTAACATTGTATAGATGTTACACTACAGAACTGTAACACTGTAGAGCTGTAACACTGTAGAAACTGTAACACTGTAGAAACTGGAACACTGTAGAACTTTAACATTGTATAGCTGTAACTCTGTAGAACTGTAACACTGTAGAACTGTAACACTGTAGAACTGTAACAATGTAGAAACTGTAACACTGCAGAGCTGTATGACTGTATAGCTGTAACACTGTAGAACTGTAAGACTGTATAGCTGTAACACTATAGAGTTGTAACACTGTAGAACTATAAGAGGGTAGAACTGTAAGACTGTATAGCTGTAACACTGTAGAGTTGTAACACTGCAGAACTGTAACACTGTAGAGCTGTAACACTGTAGAACTATAACACTGTAAAACTGTAACACTGTATAGCTGTAACACTGGAGAACTGTAACACTGTAGAGCTGTAACACTGTAGAACTGTATAACTGTAGAGCTGTAGAACTGTAACACTGTAGAGCTGTAACACTGTAGAGCTGTAACACTGCAGAAATGCAATGCTGTAGAACTGTAAAACAATAGAAATGTAAAACTGTAGAGTTGTAACACTATTGTACTGTAACACTGCAGAGCTGTAACACTAGAACTGTAATACTGTATAGCTGTAACATTGTACAGCTGTAACTCTGTAGAACTGTAACACTGCAGAACTGCAAGATTGTATAGCTGTAACACTGTAGAACTGTAACACTGTATAGCTGTAATATTGTATAGCTGTAACTCTGTAGAACTGTAACACTGTAGAACTGCAAGACTGTAACATTGCTGTAACATTGTATAGCTGTAACACTGCATAGCTGTGACACTGCAGAGCTGTAACCCTGTTGAACTGTAAGACTGTTGAACTGTACAACTGTAACACTGTTGAATTGTACAACTGTAGAACTGCAACACTGTATAACTGTAACATTGTTTAGCAGTAACACTGTAGAACTGTAACACTGTACAGTTCTACAGTGTTACAGATGGCGGTGCGGTAACACGCAGCACCGGGGTCCAAACTTTGGTGCTAAAGTCTGTAAAAAGTCTTTCATCCAACTACTTTTCACCATAAGACTTGCACATGAGCGTCACATCTGTGAATGCTCTTAAATTTAATTGCCAAACACTGCTGGAGCTCAGGAATCAGCCAGGATTCAGTCTTCCAGTGACTACAGGAGCTCGGCATGCTGAGAAGACCAGGCCTTCAGTCCCCGAGGTCGCCTGCTGTACCTGGCCGACTGAGAGGACATAGGAAGCGGTGCGAGAGGAAACAGAAACGCGGCAAGCGTGCTGGGGTCCGGGCTCAGCTCAAGGCTAACGCTAGCCGACCGGCTATCCCGTCCGTCCTCCTCGCCGATGTCCGCTCCCTGGATAATAAACTGGACTGTATACAACTCCAGCTTAACACCCAGCGTGAGTATAGAGACTGCTGTGTTTTTGTTTTTACGGAGACATGGCTCAGCTACAGCATTCCGGACACCGCCATCCAACTCGCCAGACTCTCCGCGTTTTGCGCAGACAGAAACTCCGCTCTGTCCGGAAAGACACGTGGAGGGGGGCTGTGTGTTTACGTAAACACACAATGGTGTACAAACGCTGTGCTGGTCTCAGTACACTGCACAACACTGCTGGAGGTGATAACAGTCAGGTGCAGACCGTTTTATTTGCCCAGGGAGTTCTCTACAGTGTTTATTACGGCGGTATACATCCCACCCAGCGCTAGTGCTAACAGCGCTAATGCTAACAGCGCGCTGGCTGAACTTTATGGAATTATCAGCGGACTCCAAAACTTCCACCCAGATGGACTGTTTATTGTTGCCGGAGATTTCAACCATGTAAATCTCATGTCAGTTCTCCCCAAATTCCATCAACATGTGAACTTTGCAACGAGGGGGGAAAACACACTGGACTGTGTTTACACAAACATGGCCAGCGCGTACAGAGCAGAGCCCCGCCCCCACCTCGGACACTCAGACCACATCTCTGTGCTGCTGATCCCAGCGTACAGACCCATCGTCAGGCGCGTGAGACCCACCCTGAAGCAAGTAAAGACCTGGCCCACAGGAGCCATCTCTGCTCTTCAGGACTGCTTCGAACGCATCGACTGGGACCTGTTTAGGGAGGCTGCAACCTACGGTGACTCCATCAACCTGGAGGAGTACACAGCTTCAGTGACTGGCTACATCAGCAAGTGCATTGAGGATGTTACTGTCTCCAAGTTCATCATATCACGACCCAACCAGAAGCCATGGATGACCGCAGAGCTGCGCAGACTCCTGAGAACCCGGGACAAGGCCTTCAAGTCAGGGTACGAGGCCGCCCTAAGAAAAGCGAGGGCGAACCTGTCTCGGGCCATCAGAGCAGCAAAGCGAGCTCACGCAGAGAGAATCCATGGCCACTTCAAGAACACTGGTGACACGCGGCGCATGTGGCAGGGCATCCAGGCCCTCACCAACTACAGGACATCTCCACCTGCCTGTGACGGTGACCCCTCCCTCCCAGATGCGCTGAACCACTTCTATGCACGGTTTGATGCAGTGAACGGCACGAGAATGAGGAAGACCACCCCTCCTCCGAACGATCAGATTCTCTGTCTGACCACAGCTGAGGTGAGAAGATCTCTTCTCAGAGTCAGCCCACGGAAAGCTGCCGGTCCAGACAATATTCAAGGTTGTGTGCTCAGAGGATGTGCAGAACAGCTGGCAGATGTTCTCACTGACATCTTCAACACCTCTCTGAGCACCACTGTTGTTCCAAGGTGCTTCAAGACCACCAGCATCATTCCAGTGCCAAAGAAACCATCTATCTCCTGCCTCAACGACTATCGTCCCGTCGCACTCACACCCATCATCATGAACTGCTTCGAGAGGCTGGTCATGAGGCACATCAAGTCCCAGATCCCCTCCTCACTAGACCCCCTGCAGTTTGTGTATCGTCCCAACCGCTCAACGGACGATGCAATCTCCACCACCCTCCATCTGGCCCTTTCTCATCTTGACAGAAAGAACAGTTATGTCAGAATGCTGTTCATCGACTACAGTTCAGCATTCAACACCATCATCCCTCAGCACCTGAATGAGAAGCTGAGGCTGCTGGGCCTGAACACCTCCCTCTGTAACTGGATCCTGGACTTCTGACTGGGAGACCCCAGTCAGTCAGGATCAGTAGCAGCACCTCCAACACCATCACACTGAGTACAGGAGCCCCCCAGGGCTGTGTGCTCAGCCCACTGCTGTTCACACTGATGACCCACGACTGTGCAGCCAAGCACAGCTCGAACCACATCATCAAATTCACTGATGATACAACCGTGGTGGGTCTGATCACCGGTGGAGACGAGGCAGCTTACAGAGAGGAGATAGAACAGCTGACGGACTGGTGCAGAACCAACAACCTGTCTCTGAACGTTGACAAGACTAAAGAGATGGTTGTTGACTTCAGGAGATCACGTCGGGACCACACTCCACTTATCATCAACACCTCACCTGTGGAGATGGTCCAGAGCACCAAGTTTCTTGGTGTTCACATCACTGACAACCTCACGTGGTCCCTCAACACCAGCTCCATCACAAAGAAAGCCCAGCAGCGCCTCTACTTCCTGCGCAGACTGAGGAAAGCCCATCTCCCACCTTCCATCCTCACCATCTTCTACAGAGGAACCATTGAGAGCATCCTGAGCAGCTACATTACTGCCTGGTACAGGAACTGCAACGTCTTAGACCACAAGTCCCTACAATGGGTAGTGAGAACAGCTGAGAAGATCATTAGGATCTCTCTGCCCTCTGTACAGGACATTTTCACCACTCGCTGCATCCGCAAAGCAACCAGCATTGTGGATGATCCCTCCCACCCATCCCACACTCTCTTCTCCCTCCTGCCGTCCGGGAAAAGGTTCCGCAGCATACGGGCCTCCACTTTCCCAAGGATGGGAAATAGTTTCTTCCCCCTGGCCATCAGACTCTTAAACTCTTAAACCGCCAATATCTTGAACTCTTAAACCCAGTCCACTTCTCATCCTGTATTTATTTATTTATCTCGTGTTGCACTCTTGCACTTTAAATTCAGAAACACTGCTCCACCACACTGCCACACTGTGATCTACCTGGGCTGCTTTGTTCCACAACACTGCAGCCCTCCACGGATGAATGTACTGTCTGTCATGCCGTCTGTTGTTGTCTGTCTTGTCTGCACTTGTTGCCCCGTGTTGTGTCTTATGTTGTCTTGTGTCTTGTCTTGTCTTGTGTCTTGTCTTGTGTGTAGCACCAGGGTCCTGGAGGAACGTTATTTCGTTTCACTGTGTACTGTGTATATGGCTGAAATGACAATAAAATCCTGCTTGACTTGACTTGACTTGACTGTAAAACTGCAGGACTGTATAACTGTAACACTGTAAAAGTGTAACATTGTTTAGCTGTAAAACTGTCACATTTACAGCATTTAGCAGACACTCTTATCCAGAGCGACTTACATGTCCTGATTACAGGGACAGTCCCCCTGGAGACACTCAGGGTCAAGCTCAGGGACAATTCTACCAGTGGTGGTAGTGCCAGAGGTGGGTTTCGAACCTGGGACCTCTTGAGCCACAGGCCCATAGGCAAGTATCCTACCACTAGACCACCACCACCCTAACATTGTATAGCTGTAACTCTGTAGAACTGTAACACTGTAGAACTGTAACAGAGTAGAGTCGTAACACTGTATACCTGTAACACTATAGAGCTCTAACACTGTAGAATTGTAACACTGTGGACCTGTAACACTATAGAGCTCTAACACTGTAGAATTGTAACACTGTAAACTTGTAACACTATAGAGCTCTAACACTGTAGAATTGTAACACTGTAGACCTGTAACACTATAGAGCTCTAACACTGTAGAACTGTATATTAACTGTATATATTATTATTTTTTTTATATTATATTCTGTTATGTGTTGATATATTTTATTATATTTTTTAAATATTTTATTATATTGTGTTATGTGGTGATATATTTTATTACACTTTTTAAATATTTTATTATATTGTGTTATGTGGTGATATATTTTATTATATATTTTTTTATATTTTATTATATTGTGTTATGTGGTGATATATTTTATTATATATTTGTTAAATATTTTATTATATTGTGTTATGTGGTGATATATTTTATTATTTATATGTTTTTTATATTTTATTATATTGTGTTCTGTGGTGATATATTTTATTATATTTTTTAAAATATTTTATTATATTGTGTTATGTGGTGATATATTTTATTATATGTTTTTTATATTTTATTATATTGTGTTATGTGGTGATATATTTTGTTATTTCTTTTAATATTTTATTATATTGTGTTATGTGGTGATATATTTTATTATTTTTTAAAAATTATTTTATTATATTGTGTTATGTGGTGATATATTTTATTATATTTTTTAAAATATTTTAATATATTGTGTTATGTGGTGATATATTTTATAATATTTTTAAAAATATTTTATTATATTGTGTTATGTGGTGATATATTATTATTTTTATATTATACCTAGTGGTTCGGGCGTTGGCCACTTGATTGGAGGATCGGGGGTTCGAACCCCTTCCCAATAGGTTGCCCTGAGGTACCCTTGAGCAAGGTGCCGTCCCCGTCCCGCTCCTCCCTGCGATGGGTTGGCGACCTGTCCAGGGTGTGTCCCCTGTCCTCGCCCTGTGTGCGCTGGGTTGGACACCAGCACTCCCCCGCGACCCCATTTGGGACAAGCGGCAGAAAATGGATATTATATTATATTGTGTTATGTGGTGATATATTTTATTATATTTAAAAAATATATATATTATATTGTGTTATGTGGTGATATATTTTATTATTTGTTTAAATATTTTATTATATTGTGTGATGTGGTGATATATTTTATTATATATTTTTTTATATTTTATTATATTATGTGATGTGGTGATATATTTTATTATATATTTTTTAATATTTTATTATATTGTGTTATGTGGTGATATATTGTAAATGTATTGATAATAATAGAGGAGGAATCATGTCTAGCTCACTAACGAGGTGGCGACAACATTCCTCCAGCCAAACCTCGTCAACCAACCCCCCCTCCCCGTCCTGTCCCTGCCCCGGGGTCGCCCCCTCACCGCCGCCGTGGTGTGTCTCTAACTAACATTTATAGGAGGGGTGACTCTGTGTCACATCCAGTCCGACTGCACTCACTGTGATGTGGCACATCAAAGCAGCAGCGACAGGACTGATCCGACAGCTCAGCCAAAAAAACAGACTGTATTTATCACCAAAACTGAAACCTGTGGCATCACAGCCCACGTCCTTCCACCGGGACAAAAACTCCCCATCCATTAGACTGTGAGCAGAGCAAAACCGTCCCTTTCGATATGAGATTCTCACAATCAGGGGCTCAAAGATCTGTGTCCCTCACAGACATTCAGAACTGGAATGAAATGATGGCGGAGATGTTGCCTGATGTCTGAGTTTGGAGAAGATTCTGGAGTAAAACTGAACTAGTTCCTAGTGGACGGAGAGACTATGAGACACTGAATCTGTTCAGCCTGTTAGAGAGACACTCAGGGGGACATAAAGAAAAACTGGGGAACATAATCAGATTTGGGACGTCTGGTTCCGTCCAGCACCACTGTACAGAGATCAGAACCACAATGAGCCCAGTCCCAGAGACTTTGGATGATGTCTTTGGGACGAATTGTAGGCTGAGACCTGATGGAGCTGATGGGAGGGGGTGGGTGCTGTAGGACAGAGAGAGGACGGGGTGTTTCAGGGTTGTCTGCGTTTGGGACTCGGAGGAGATGCGGTGGTGTCCTCCTCAGCACTCCGTCCCCTGATGATCAAGGAAAAGCCTCAGAGACGAGACAGAAACAGCAGCTACAACGTTCAGTCTCTTCCTGTCCCTCACACAACCGCTCTAAAAGCACAATATTGATTTTAGAGAATTTTAGAAAGAGAGAGAGAGAGAGAGAGAGAGACAGAGAGAGAGAGAGAGAGAAAGACA
>JABMDN010019207.1:0-11566 GCA_017165825.1 Hepsetus odoe
TGCCTTCCTCCTCTTCTTCTTCTTTGGCCAACAGTAGTCCAATTTCCACCAGCACCCTGAAGGCTAACAGCACTGGTGGCAATCGTTGTTAACCCGGGCCTCGACCGATCCGGTATGGAATTCTGTATCGTTGTCCGCATATTGATTTGGCAAAGTTTTACACCGGATGCCCTTCCTGACGTAACCCTCCCCATTTACCCGGGCTAGGGACCGGCACGAAGAAATACATTGGCTTGTGCATCCCTAGTGGCTGGGTTGAACGTTATCTATATATAATTTAAGTAATCAGTTAAAATACACACATACTTGTTTTTTTGTTGATGTCCTTCCTGACCTTACCTCCCCATTTATCCTGGCTTAAGACCAACGCAAATATATTATATAGTACTGTGCAAAAGTTTTAGGCAGGTGTGAAAAAATGCTGTAAACAAAGAATGCTTTCAGAAATTTTAAATAATGATTGTTTATTTTTTATCAGTTTACAAAATGCAAAGTGAGTGAACAAAAGAAAAATCTAAATCAAATCAATATTTGGTGTTACTACCTTTTGCCTTCAGAGCAACATCAGTTCTTCTAGGTACACTTGTACAAAGTCAGGGATTTTGTAGGATTATAGTCGGGGTCCGATCAACCAGTTTTACTAATGATCATCAATGTCATACGTAGGCTGAATCACAGTCATGAACTGAAACAGAAACAGCTGTGGAGGAGACTTAAAACTGGGTGAGGAACAGCTGAACTCTGCTACCAAGGTGAGGTTGTGGAAGACAAGTTGGTGTGGTGGTGGTCTAGTGGTAGGGTACTTGCATACTTGCCTACGGACCTATGGATTCAGAGGTTCCCGGTTCGAATCCCACCTCTAGCACTACCACCATTGGGTCCCTGAGCAAGACCCTTAACCCTGAGTTGCTCCAGGGGGACTGTCCCTGTATTTAGGACCTGTAAGTCGCTCTGGATAAGAGCGTCTGCTAAATGCCGTAAATGTAAATGTAAGTTTCATATCATGGCAAGATTGAGCACAGCAACAGGACAAGTAGTTCTACTGCATCAGCAGGAGGATCAACACTTCCGTTTCTGAAAGCATTCTTTGTTTACAACCTTTTTTCCACACCTGCCTAAAACTTTTGCACAGTACTGTATATACTATTATGTTATATTGTATTACATTAATATGTATGTTTTGTTTACATTTACAGCATTTAGCAGACAATTACAGGGACAGTCCCCCCTGGAGCAGTTCAGGGACCCAGTGGGGGGTAGTGCCAAAGGTGGGATTCAAACTTGGGACCTCTTAATCCATAGGTCCATAGGCAAGTATCCTACCACTAGACCACCACCACCCCTAATTAACTGTGTGTATATATTATAGTCCGGATAGATGGAGAGGTTGATGTAAGGAAGGGAATCAGACGTAAAATATTTTGTCAAATCAGTAAATAGACAGTCCCTCCTCGACTGGGTCCGGATTGGACGACACCAAATAAAAGGATTACTGTAGGTGATCTGGTCAGGTGACCAATTAGAGATTGAGTCCAATCTCAAGTTCAAGTAGGATTTTATTGTCATTTCAGCCATATACACAGTACACAGTGAAATGAAATAACGTTCCTCCAGGACCCTGGTGCTACACACAAGACAAGACACAACACAGGACACAACACAACATAAGACACAACACGGGGCAACAAGTGCAGACAAGACAGACAACAACAGACGGCACGACAGACAGTACATTCATCCATAGAGGGCCGCAGTGTTGTGGAACAAAGCAGCCCAGGTAGATTACAGTGTAGCAGTGTGGTGGAGCAGTGTTAGTGATAAAGTGCAGAGTGCAAAATGAGATAAATAAATAAATACAAGATGAAAAGTGGACTGGGTTTAAGAGTTCAAGATATTGGCGGTTTAAGAGTTCAGGAGTCTGATGGCCAGGGGGAAGAAACTATTTCCCATCCTGGAAGTGGAGGACCGTATGCTGCGGAACCTTTTCCCGGATGGTAGGAGGGAGAAGAGAGCGTGGGACGGGTGGGAGGGATCATCCACAATGCTGGTTGCTTTGCGGATGCAGCGAGTGGTGAAAATGTCCTGTACAGAGGGTAGAGAGATCCCGATGATCTTCTCAGCTGTTCTCACTACCCGTTGTAGGGACTTGCGGTCTAAGACGTTGCAATTCCCGTACCAGGCAGTAATGCAGCCGCTCAGGATGCTCTCGATGGTTCCTCTGTAGAAGATGGTGAGGATGGAAGGTGGGAGATGGGCTTTCCTCAGTCTGCGCAGGAAGTAGAGGCGCTGCTGGGCTTTCTTTGTGATGGAGCTGGTGTTGAGGGACCACGTGAGGTTGTCGGTGATGTGAACACCAAGAAACTTGGTGCTCTGGACCAACTCCACAGGTGAGGTGTTGATGATAAGTGGAGTGTGGTCCCGACGTGATCTCCTGAAGTCAACAACCATCTCTTTAGTCTTGTCGACGTTCAGAGACAGGTTGTTGGTTCTGCACCAGTCCGTCAGCTCTTGTATCTCCTCTCTGTAAGCTGCCTCGTCTCCACCGCTGATCAGACCCACCACGGTTGTATCATCAGCGAATTTGATGATGTGGTTCGAGCTGTGCTTGGCTGCACAGTCGTGGGTCATCAGTGTGAACAGCAGTGGGCTGAGCACACAGCCCTGGGGGGCTCCTGTGCTCAGTGTGATGGTGTTGGAGGTGCTGCTACTGATCCTGACTGACTGGGGTCTCCCAGTCAGGAATTCCAGGATCCCGTTACAGAGGGAGGTGTTCAGGCCCAGCAGCCTCAGCTTCTCACTCAGGTGCTGAGGGATGATGGTGTTGAATGCTGAACTGTAGTCGATGAACAGCATTCTGACATAACTGTCCTTTCTGTCCAGATGAGAAAGGGCCAGGTGGAGGGTGGTGGAGATTGCATCATCCGTTGAGCGGTTGGGACGATACGCAAACTGCAGGGGGTCTAGTGAGGAGGGGATCTGAGACTTGATGTGCCTCATGACCAGCCTTTCGAAGCACTTCATGATGATGGGTGTGAGTGCGACGGGACGATAGTCATTGAGGCAGGAGATGGATGGTTTCTTTGGCACTGGGATGATGCTGGTGGTCTTGAAGCACCTTGGAACAACAGTGGTGCTCTGAGAGGTGTTGAAGATGTCAGTGAGAACATCTGCCAGCTGTTCTGCACATCCTCTCAGCACACGACCTTGAATATTGTCTGGACCGGCAGCTTTCCGTGGGTTGACTCTGAGAAGAGATCTTCTCACCTCGGCTGTGGTCAGACGGAGAATCTGGTCGTTCGGAGGAGGGGTGGTCTTCCTCATTCTCGTGTCGTTCGCTGCATCAAACCGTGCGTAGAAGTGGTTCAGCGCATCTGGGAGGGAGGGGTCACCGTCACAGGCAGGTGGAGATGTCCTGTAGTTGGTGAGGGCCTGGATGCCCTGCCACATGCGCCGTGTGTCACCAGTGTTCTTGAAGTGGCCATGGATTCTCTCTGCGTGAGCTCGCTTCGCCGCTCTGATGGCCCGAGACAGGTTTGCCCTCGCTTTTCTTAGGGCGGCCTCGTCCCCTGACTTGAAGGCCTTGTCCCGGGTTCTTAGGAGTCTGCGCAGCTCCGCAGTCATCCATGGCTTTTGGTTGGGTCGTGTTATGATGAACTTGGAGACAGTAACATCCTCAATGCACTTGCTGATGTAGCCAGTCACTGAAGCTGTGTACTCCTCCAGGTTGATGGAGTCACCGTAGGTTGCAGCCTCCCTAAACATGTCCCAGTCTGTGCGTTCGAAGCAGTCCTGAAGAGCAGAGATGGCTCCTGTGGGCCAGGTCTTTACCTGCTTCAGGGTGGGTCTCACGCGCCTGACGATGGGTCTGTACGTTGGGATCAGCAGCACAGAGATGTGGTCTGAGTGTCCGAGGTGGGGGCGGTGCTCCGCTCTGTACGCGCCGGCCATGTTTGTGTAAACACAGTCCAGCGTGTTTTCCCCCCTCGTTGCAAAGTTCACATGTTGATGGAATTTAGGGAGAACTGACTTGAGATTTGCATGGTTGAAATCTCCAGCAACAATAAACAGTCCGTCTGGGTGGTAGTTTTGGAGTCCGCTGATAATTCCATAAAGTTCAGCCAGCGCGCTGTTAGCATTAGCGCTGTTAGCGCTAGCGCTGGGTGGAATGATGCAATCAGTGTTCCTGTTGCAACATTACTGTTGTACATTAATTATTGTTTACAGAAAACGACAAGCAGCTACTAAAATGAGTGTTTACAGAAACACCAGAATTATTAACAGATGGATCAGGATTGTATTACTGCAGCGTTACCACAAGTGTTGTGGGAAAATGCATCTTAAGAGAATCCAGTCTGAACATCTGTATTTTTTATACTCTGTGTGGTGTGGACATGTTGTCCCAGTGTCTCTGTGTTTCTTCTGGGAGCTCCAGTTTCCTCCCACCATACAAAGACCTGCACGTCAGGCAGACTGGAGATAAATTGCCTCGAGTGTGTGTTTGTGTATCTGCTCTGTGATGGACTGGCGACCTGTCCAAGGTGTCTCTTGTCTATTGCCCTGTGAGAGCTGGGACAGATTCCATCACTGCGACCCTAATTAGATCAAGCAGCTCAGAAAATGAGTGAGCGAGTATCTTTATTGTATCAGGAATGAATCCATCTTTAGTTGTATCTACTGATCTTATTCATTGTGGAGTGACTCAACTCTTGGTGGATTTTTCCGTGATCTTGTGAAAGTGACGACCCTTGTCATTGTGAAACACAGCACAGCACAACACAACAAAATTCAACCTCTGCATTTCACCCATACACACTCGTGCATGTGGGGAGCACTGACAGGGACAGTACCTTGCTCAAGGGTACCTCGGACAGCCTACTGGTGAGGGAGTCGAACCCACAATCTTCTGATCTGGGGCAACTCCCGAACCACTAGACCACCGCTGCCCCTACTGTAAAACAGTAGAACCATTGAAAAGGTCAAAGGAATTTCTTCTTGGGTTTTTTTTTAATTATTTTATTGCTCAAAGCTGGTTTTGTGTTTCCTGCATTTTTTTTTTTTTTTTTTTTTTTTTTTTGGAGGAATTTTTTGGGGGATTGTTTTACCGTGTAATTCATTTGAACTCATTTTAATAGAATTGTACTAAGTGAGAAAGGTGCATTTCTAAGTTCTGAGCAATGTTGCTCTGTTTGGGTGAAACATCTCAGCTGCCCCCTGCTGCACAGTGGTTTGGGACCAGACCCCAGGATTGGAAACTTGCATGTTGCCTGCTGTGTGTGTGTGTGTGTGTGTGTGTGTGTGTGTGTGAGAGAGGGTTAAATGCAGAGGCTACATTGCGTTGTGGTTTACTGTGTGTTGTGGCGAGTTAGTCACTTTCGCTTCACCACTTCCACACATGTCCAGAGTGACTTCATGTCCCTAATTACAGGGACAGTCCTCCTGGAGCAGTCTGGGATTAACGTTTTTTGCTCAGGAACCCAATGGTGGTTGTGCCAGAGGTGGGATTCAAACCTGCAACCTCCTGGTCTGTGAGTGAGTATCCTACCACTAGACCACCGGCACCGTCTAGAGTACAGTCTCAGTGTTCCTGTGGCAACACTACTGTTTTACATTCTTTACAAAAAGGACAAGCAGCTCCGAAAATGAGTGTTTACAAAAATACCAGAATTATTAACAGAATGGATCAGGATTGTATTACTGTAGTGTTTACATCACAACTACTGTGTTTACATCAAGTATTGTCTCCAGGCAGCTTTAGATCTGAGCTCTGAGAACCTGTAGATGAACGGGGAGATGTAGTTGAACAGGGATTCTGATAGAATAGAAGGTCTGTTAGATTCTGTAGAAGGTGGTCTGTTAGATCCTGTAGAAGAAGGTCTGTTAGATCCTGTAGTTTGTGTGTAGATCAGTAGTTACTCTTCTGAGCTCATGTTTACAGATTTGTTTAATGGCTTGAATGTGGTGCCCCGGTGGTGGAGTGGGAATCACTGTCTCCTCACAGTGAGAAGGTCCAGGGCAGGACGGTCCAGGTCCTTTCTGTGTGGTGTGGAAATGTTGTCCTTGTGTGTGTTTGTGTTTCTTCTGGGAGCTCTGTTCTCCTCCCACCGTCCAACAACCTGCAGCTCAGGTGGACTGGAGATGAGAGAGAGAGAGAGTGTGTGTGTAAGTGTGTGTGTGTATGCATGCATGTCATAGTGTGTGTAAGTGTGTTTGGATTTAGTGTGCATGTCTGAGAGTGTGTGTTTGTGTATCTGCCCTTGTGATGGACTGGTGACCTGTCCAGGGTGTCTCCATGTCTTTTGTCCTGTGAGAGCTGGGACAGAGTCCAGCACTGCAACCCTAATTAGGACAAGCAGCTCAGAAAATGAGTGAGCGAGTGTTTTTATTGTATCAGGAATTAATCTGTCCTTAGTTTTGTATCTGCTGATCTTATTCATTGTAGTGTGACTCCATGCTTGGTGGATTTCACCGTCATCTTGTTTAAATGGTCAAAGGAGTTTCTTCTTTTTTCTCTACAAAATTGCTCAAAGCTGCAAAATTGGAATTGTACTAAATGAGAAATGTACATTTCTAAGTTCTTAGCAATGTCGCTCTGTTTGGGTGAAACATCTCAGCATCTCTTGTGTGTGTAAATGTGAAATCTGTGCCTTTACAGCTGGTGTTTATACATTTCCCCTCTGTGGGGTGTTTGGAGAAAAAATATCACTAAATGTTCTGAACTGCTGTAAATCCTCATTATTGAACAGAAATGTGTGAAGAAGGTCGAATTTCCACTACAAGTGACACACAGAGGAGAGAGGACGACTGATTGGATTTACCTTGTTTACTCCATTTGTTTCTTCTGCTGGTGTGTAGTGATGTAGAACTCTAAAGGGTGTTAATGTACTGTACGTCTAGAACTCTTGTGAGTTTCAAAAGAAGAACAGATCTTGATCAGGCGTCACCTCAACCTGTGAACCAGAGCTGCCGGATCACAGGATCTACACTAGAGGTCTCCCTGTCCCAGGAAAATAAACTAAAACTGAAAATGATGCTGCAAACCACATCTAGCTGCTACTAGAGTCTGATTTAAAGATCTCTTTAAACTGCTGCAGCGAGTTCTTTTAAATGAACTTTTACTGAAAACTGCAGACTCCTATATGTTTTGTTTATTTTTATTTTTTGTTCATTTTTGGGTAAATCTCTGTATAAATGTGAACTGGGTATGAGGCAGTGAATCCTCCATGCTGGCTTGTTGCTGGAAATCTAAACATGCTTGTGAACATTTGTGTTAAAAGTGAACGAAAAGTGCAAGTTCATGTTTAGATTTTAAAATAAATGAATACATTTCATGAACTTCCTGTATTGTGAGTCACTGGTGTTATAAAGTTCCAGTTTGTATCTCAGTTCAAAAACACCTCAGGCATGAAAGAGCAGCTCCTTTTTCAGGGTTTCTGTTCCACATCAATTTAAAATGTATAGTATTTCGCATCTTAGCCAGAGAGACTCCCATTTCTTAACTACTGAGACAGTTTCTTTGGAGGGTTTACAGTTTTTGTTCATATCCAAAGATAGGTGGGATTTTAACCCATAACCTCTTGATCCAAAGACCTGTTTCCTACCATTAGAAGCAGCAAGTCTTTCTACAATGAAAGTAAAAATGCATTAAAAAGCAGCTACAGGGGAAAAAAACGAGTAAAACTAAAGCTGTTCTCATGGGTTTGGAGAAGTGATCCTTTAACAGCATTTGAAAGATCTCTGATGAATGAGATTCTTCTTGGTTTAAATAATGTACCAGATTCCCACAATTTATGGCAAAACACAAAAATTTATTTTGGTTTGTCATTGGACTATCAGTCAGGCAGTCATTGTCTGCCGCTTGTCCCAAACAGGGCCACAGGGGAGGGCTGGAGTCCAACCCAGTGAGCACACAGGGACACACCCCTGAATAGGTCACCAGACCATCGCTGGGAGGGACCGGGACGGCACCTTGCTCAAGAGTACCTCAGGGCAACCTATTGGGAATCCTATTAGGAATCTGCCGATCATGCGACCAACGCCCTAACCACTAGGCCACCGCTGCCCCTGGACTGTTTATACAATTTTCTTAATGGAATTAAAGGTATGATGATGGAAGTGTGTGGGAAAGACTGTGTTATTTAGGGAGCACACAGCAAACAAGAGATCTGCTCAGAAAAATCTGCTTTTTGACAAAAAGTGAAAGTGACAACCTCAGGGAAACCTACTGGTGGGGAAATGAACCCACAATCTTCCAATGCAGGGCAACTCTCTAACCACTTGGCCACCGCTGCCCCTGCTTTTGTAGCAATAAAATAAAATCAATTTAAACCCAAATTAAAAACCTAAAGCAAACTAGTCTGCTCCACTGACATCAGCAAACATTTGAGAGAAGAGAATGGATTACATATTTTACTTTCAAAATTAATTTTTTAAGTTCAGGTATTCATTTTAATCCATAATTTTATCCCGAAATTGTAATACATAAAGACTTGAAAAAAAGAGAACTGATCTAGATGGGACAATAATGATGGTAGTCTCACCTGGTCCTCCCTGCAGCACTGCATTCTGGGCTGAAAGGGTCATAAACACAGGTATTATTCACTGTTACTGACGCCACCGAATGGAAAGCTTAATTAAGTTTAATTCACCGATGGAAGGGAGAGAGATGGTCTTAAAGCCAAGCTGCCCTGCGAACGAGAGAACAATTATGGTGAAAAAGATTCATTTTGACCAGTTAGAAAGATGAGAACATGAACCCAAACTGACAATGTTCTCACAATGTTCTTGTAGATATGTATATGTGTATATATATATAGATAGATATAGATAGATAGATAATTTATAATTTATTGTTTATTTATTTATAGCTCCTCTACTCTTTCTCCTGTACTTGTTCCTCTTTCTCTATATCTTTATATTTTTTTATATATTTTTTCTTTTCTTCTTCTGTACACCTGTCACTTTTATAAGAGCCCTGTAACGCCCAAATTTCCCATTCGTGGGATAATAATAGATCACTCTACTCTACTCTACTCTACATCGTAAACTTTATAGAACTTTCCCTCAAAAGTGTTTTTAGCACATCAGTTTAATAAGAGATCATGGATTCACATCCAGCAGCCTGAGGCAGTCTTTACTTTCTGCAATCCTGACCATCATCATCATCATCATCATCATCATCATCTTCAGCTGAAAAAAAAGAAACACATACACAGACTGAACTCATGTAAGCAGATTGTCCATCATTTTTATTCTGCATCACTTTCCCAACATCCAGACCAATTTCAGAAGAAATTGACACAAACACACAGGAAAGACGTCCCTCTGTGTGTCCATCAGTACAGGACAGACAGATGGAGATGTCAGAGAGGAGACGGGGAGAGTGGGGAGAGTGCCAGTCTGATTATAATCTCACCAGTCAAGTCTTTTCTGCCCTTCTAACTAGAGATTTTTTAGCTCTTCATATCATTCTTCATTCTTGAAACAAAATAGATTTGAGTCCTTCCGTCGGCTGACTCTCATTGAGCAGCTTCTCCATACATCTCTGCACCAGATAAACCTTCACGGTCTGACTGAGGTCAGACCATTTGCTCTGCTCTGGAAGGAGATCTTCATCTTGCACGACACACTGAATAATGTCCACTTCATAGTAGTAGAGGGATCTTTCCTCTGTGTCTGTTTTCATCTGTAGTGTCCTGTAAAGCCACAGCTCCACTAGAAGATTAAACAGAAAACTAACCATTTCTGAGTGAAGTTACAAAGGGTAGGGTGTGAAAACCTCCCACTAAGGTGATGGCTTTTATATAAACTGACACAATGGGGTTTAACATGCACCACTTCCAATATGCACTTCCATTCTCAGTTTCATCTCCACTGATCCAACAGTCGACCCATTAAAAAGGAGGACCAGTTTGGATGGCTAAGTGTAAAGGGCAAGGGGTTAAACGTGATCAAGCTTCTTTCAAACTGGTAAATTCTTCCATTTATGAGTCTAAACCAAGCGGCACCCAAATCCTGAAACTGCTCTGTGTTAATACGTTCAGCTCTACAATATCTAACACTTTTACTAAAAGTAAGTAAAAAACATCACTGAGGTGTTAATAAACAAAATTATATCAAACAAAAGTGTTTTTAAAGGGTGTTTCTAGGAGAAGGCGACTTTGGCTGGAAGTAAAACTGTAATAAAAGTGTGTTAAACTACAAGAAGGTTGTAGAACTGCTGAGCCTCATTATTTCTGGACTTGAATAAAGGACTCAACAGCCTTGCTGAGCCTCATTTGAAGCAGCTCAGGTTTAACTAAAGAGAACGAAAGGATGTCACTCGGATTATTCTCGTCTAAACGAGTTTGAGGTCAGTTTTGTAGCCGATCCAGCTCAACCATCCAGTTTCTGAAGAACACTTTACTTTGTCTTCTGGAGCCCAACCTGCATCTAATATTATGTCAAAGAGTTAAAAGCAGTAGAAAGATGTAAAGGCAGCATTTTAAGATTGTAGAGACTGACTAAATTTTAGAGCACCTAATTGGCTACAAACACCCCTTTCATTACTGAACTTTTGGAGGGGAAGTGAAGACATGATTATCTTACATCCTGAACAGTGAGGAGGAGACCTGGTCCTGGAAATCTTATGATACATGACACCATGGACTCAAACAGCAGAAGAGTAGAATGAATCTCGGTGGGTCTGGAGCTGTCAGTGTTGATGATGCTGAGATTTGTGTTGGGAGGAACGAGGATGGATGTGATTTGGAGCAAGTATATTAGAGGGACAGCTCAGGTTGGACAGTCTGGCAACAAAGTGAGGGAAGTGAGATTGTGTTGGTTTGGACATGTCCAGAGGAGAGACAAGGAGTGAGGAGAAGGATATTGATGATGGAGCTGCCAGGAAAGAGGAGAAGAGGAGGGACAAACAGGAGGTTTATGGACGTGGTGAGAGAGGACAGATGGTCGGTGTGAAAGAGGAAGATGCAGAGGACAGGGAGACATGGAGATGGATGATCCTCTTTAACAGGATCAGCTGGAAGAAGAAGAAGATCTCAGGGTACAGTACTGTGCAAAAGTTTTAGGCAGGTATTAAAATGCTGTAAACAAAGAATGCTTTCAGAAATGGAAGTGTTCATCATTTATTTTCATCAATCAACAAAATGCAGTGAATGAACAAAAGAGAATCTAAATCAAATCAATATTCGGTGTGACCACCCTTTGCCTTCAAAACAGCGTCAGTTCTTCTAGGTACACTTGCACACAGTTTTTGAAGGAACTCGGCTGGTAGGTTTTCCAAACATCTTGGAGAACTAACCACAGATCTTCTGTGGATGTAGATATTCTGTAGATGATTAATAATCACTTTCACTTTAATTTTGTGGATCCAATAAAAAGGATGAACCTCAAAGAACCTTATTCGTGTCCACAAAATCAACCCTGCTGTCGGGTTCCTGCTGAGATCAGAACCACACTCTGGGCTGCAGGTTGGCGCTGAACAGAAACAAACACGTGTGAATGTTCTCCTCATTTACCTTATAATTAAGATACGACCAACACAAGCCACGCCCACAATCACGAACTCCGG
>JABMDN010019210.1:0-11710 GCA_017165825.1 Hepsetus odoe
CTTTCACACACATCACATGGTGAGGATCACCTCTCAAGTGTGTAAAATTCAATATTTATACACAACAACTTATGAAACTGGAAAATAAATTCATTTTAAGATTTAAGAATAAAGACATTTTATTCATTTTAAATTTAAATTTAATTTCATGTAAAAACTTGTGGCCATGTGGCAAGAGCAGGTCTACAATTGGAAAAAATAATCACTGCTATTTTCATCAACTCTGCACAGCAAATTAACTGGAAAATAGTTATTTTATGAATTAATTAAACTATATTTCTATGGAATATATATCCTGTTCCTAACACAGAAACCACTGACTTAATTTTTCTTGCATATTTCATAATTCATGCAGGAAATAGGCTAATGTTAGCTTGGCTCTGAATAATTTATAGTCCTTTAGCTGGATTTTTTTTTTTTTTTTTAATTTGCATTTCTTTATTTTTCTTGTGATTCCCCTCACAAAAAAAAAAAATAGTTTGATGAGGATGTGAATTCTCCACACAGTCTACTACTAAATTATTTGTTGCTGCCATCTTTACTGCAATGCTTTCCTTTCTGTGATGAATACTGACTACTGTGTTAATACTAAAGTGTGAGGAGGGTCTATTAGTACATAGTATGTATGTGCAGATTTGGGTCATCTAAAGTCACTTGGCAAGTGAATGATTATTTCAAATATATTTTTTTATTTCTATTTTATTAAATAAACAGAAGATACTTTGTAATTTTAATAAATATGCCATTTTTCCTGACAATATTAGCTTCCAGAAACTCAAGTGGAGCTGGAGACCGTTAACAAATATGATTCCCCTTCAGATATGGTAAGAACCACTACGCTCAGTCTGCTTTAACAGAAAGCTTTAGGTGTGTAGAGGTTATTGTCTGTTGGAAGATTTGTGAGACTTTTGTTTCTTGAGAAAACTCAAGGAGCTTGATTTCCAGTAATGTTCAGCTTTATTATGGATCTGCAAACATTGTCAAACGATGGTGTTTAGATGTTGATTAGCTGTATTTATTCCTGTGTCTTTGTTATTAAATAGGCAAACCCTAAGCTCCCAGAAACCATTTATACCACAGTTTCAAAACTGTGAAACAAAGCTTCTCATAAAAGCTGAACCACACGATCACCATTATGAGCAGCAGCTACTCTCAACTGGCACAGCTGGCTGTGAAGATCACCATTGATTTTACAGAAATCATATCACAGCCCAGAGGAGCACAACTGCCCCGACACTCTTCAAAATGTATTCAGATTCAAAATCTAGAAAAAATTGACAAAGGCTGGTGTTATGGCATAAAGTGGGGCTAACTTCCTTTGGCTAAATTCCAAGTATTGTATTGTTAGTTATATACGATTATGAATGTACAAATTCAGTAGATGTAATGGTAACACTTTGCTGAAGCCTAGAATTTTATAGTATTTATAAACACTTGTTCTAACATTTCTTTTAGAAACAAGCATTTGATAAATACAGGTTTTTCACATAATTTTTTCATCTCATAGTTCAATTCAAATCTCATTCTTTCTCACATTTTCACACAGGCACCTTGAAGCTGGCCTTCAGTGCAGCATTACCAATGTAAAATATGTACATTGCTGAAATATATTGTAAATATATGCTTTAGCTGATTTACTTGTATGCAAATAAAGTCTTTAAGTTGAGCATTTACAGTTTAAAACATTACTTTGTATTAATTTATATTTATTACAGAAATTAACTAAACTTTGATTATTTGCTTTTACAAAAATACCACTGATTGGAGATTTCATAGCTCAGATTATAATCAAGCGTTTTAAACTAACTAAACTGAAATTAGTGTGCCTTGCTTCTGTACTTTAACCTGAAGTTGTCAGATGGCCTGCAGAAACACCATGACCACTAATCAAGGTCTTTCACAGCTGTCACAAGATCAAGAAGCAGAACTGAAAGAGTTTACAAAGAAAATCTATATTTTTAGTTCAAAGTGATGCAACGTTTATACTAAATAACACTTGTTAACATAAAGGCATGCAGAAGTGTAGTTTGTCGTAGGAAGAAAACTGTTCTGTAAAGCTGTAGAGAAAATTACCAACACATTCTACACCACAGCAACATCCTGTCTCATAATCTCTGGTTTATGGCAAAGGGCAAAGGTGTTTATTATAAACCACAGATCACCATGTACGGACTACAGAATGGAAAAGCTTCACTGATGACAGACAGATAAAGAGAGAAATTACTAAATTTCAAGTGTACAACATGATTTCTTTAGAAATGTGAGTCACTGCATGACTCAAAATAGACTTCCGTCAGAACACTGACTTGTGAAAGTTTGTTCAAATATGCTCAAATTTATTCACTGGAAACAAGAATTTAATAGCAGACAAAATACATTAACAGTTGCCCTCTAAGAGCAACTTTGCAGAGGTTGGTTGGCCTGGGTCAATTTACTCCTAGCCTTGGTTTCATTGACTTTTTTTTTCTTTTTTCCTTGAGTCAACCAATCAAAAAACCCTTTGTGCTGCTAAAATAGTGAGATGTTAACCCTCACTTCTTTATTCCTAAAACTCTTCATTTAAAATGAAATGTAACAAATGTCCCTTTGGCTGCACAGGTTTCTTGTTCTTTCTTGGGCCTCTAAAGTAAAACTAAAGTTTCAGATGATGCTTTTTCTGGGAGAAAGAAGTTGATTAGATTTTAAATGAATCAACACAGCAGTTAACTGTACCAGCACCAACATCCTCACAGCCTGGAACATTTCATTTCAGGTACACCGCTTTCATTCACCGCACATTCATCCAGAACCATTGCAATTCCTAATTCACAAGGCCATGGCAAGACATCTGTTTAATCAGAACATAGCACCCGGTGCATTTTACCACCTCTTGGTTTAAAAAAAAAAAAAGCAAACATTTGGGAAGAAAAGTAAAAAAGCTATTTGATTGCAGAGTATTTGCTTGAAATTACTGCATCAAGTCTGCAACCAACTGACCTTGCACAATTATTCGTTACAAATAGTTATTGTTTCCCAGGCGTTTGCTACAGCATATTTCAGTTGTTGTCTGTTCTGGGGGGAGTTCCTTCTTTGAGGAGAGTAAATGCATGTTCAGTTGGCCGGTCTAAAACTTTACACTGACACACTGACACAGTTACATCATCAAGATTAACAATCCTGTTCCAGGAGAAGCCATGAAAGTACAAAACAATATCTATTCATTTATTTATATAATTGGTTTTCCAGTTCATGCCAATAAGCATTTGGTGCTTTGGCCTCTATATTTCTACTAGTGTAGTTTCCTTTCAGCAGGGGATTGTGAAACCTCCGTGACGTCACTGACTGGGGTTTTTTCTTTACCACTTTTTTTTACCTGACTAGTTGAACATCTGTTTATCAGTGGTTTCACAGTTTCAAGGCATTGCAAATAATTTTACTGGTTAAAGCCAGTTTTTGGGAAAGCTTCTGTTGGATGTTCGCTCTTTTCTAAATTCTAAATACCAGGTTTTCCCCCATAGCCTGCTTACTGGTATTCATGGTGGTTTTCCTTTATAATCCAACAATGCACTCTTCACACTCAGTCTAATAAGACACATCTACACAAACCCTTCAGTCTTTCAATACTTTCGCTCATTTCAAAAATCTAATGTTCATACACACTGTCTTGACATTACTATGAACCAAGAAATTGTAGTGAGTGAGAAGCTTGTTGGTGTCATTAACCTTTTGTGAGATACAGAGTGGAAACCCCAAGCAGACAGTATGTGTAATATTCAAAGTTCATACAAACTCATCAAAATATTCAACCCTTTCATATGTTGGCAATGTTCCATTCCTTTTTCCTCTCATCTCCCTTGGCAATGTGCCACCAATATTTCAATTGCTTTCAAGAAGTGGCCATCTTTATCTTATACCTGCCTATCTAAATAAGTTAATAACAAAATAACCTTATTTAAAAAAAGCATAACTGCCCAACCAACTGATTAAAAGTGATCCAAAGAGACAGCAAGTTTCCATTAATTGTCTATCATAATCCCTCAACCTTTTAACTTAATTTTACATTCCAGAACATGGTTCAATATTGCTATGTTAATGTTCAGGACATTGTGATTCTACAAATCAATAATAAAACATGATCAGGCCTGAGTGTGGAATGTTTAATATGTTTTATTTCGTCACCATTTCTTTTATCACAAAGAAAGTCTTTAAATGCAGACTAGAGTCCCTTCTGTATATAAACTGTACGCAAATGCAAGGCACTATGCTGTACATTTACAGTAAATCAGTAATTCATTTTATCTCTTTTCACATCAACGCTCCTGTACCTTCACGGCGAGAGATCCCTACCAAGGCCAAACCTCTTTCATGCAGCAAATGCATGGAAACATACCAGAGCAACTGTAATAATAGAAAACATATTTTCATCTTTTTTAAACACACATTTTCAGAATAACACTGCATTCTTCTCAAACATGCACACACCAGTAGAGCACCAACCCGGGACAGATGCAGGACAAACAGGGACACGGAGACTCAAAACATTTACCTTTTCATTACACAGAGAAACTGAAAACAGAAAAAAATGTTTGTTGGAAATTGATGCTACAACAGAGCACAGTTCATAGAAACACAACATCACACACACCGGACAGTGGTGGCTGTAGAAAGTGCGTAGATTGTGCTGACACAAAGACATCACTCCCTCCAAACACAGTGTTAACATCAAAGACTGACACCGCGGCAGCTTAACACGCAAGTGCGGATTCTAAAGTGACATTTGAAACAACCCTTCACCCTGCAGTGTGTTGCCTGGACTGGCCCAAAGATGGGGGATTTCCATGACAACTAATGGTTTATCTTCCCCCAAGTGGGCACGTTATGGTACCACGGATGTGACAACAGGTGACTAAAAGAGTCCTTTTGTTTTCTTTATGTTGACTTGTTTCCACCCTGGCATGGCTTCATACTCCTCTCTGCTCATCTTCAGGGCTTCCTGGAAACAACACCCACACACACACACACACACACACACACCCACACGGGAGAGAGAGAGAGAGAAAGAGAATGAAAAAAAAGACACTATTTTCACAGTATTATTAATACTTATTTTTGTTTGCAACCGAATGGCGAGGAGGAAAGACCCGTTGCATCTATTTTTAAGATCTGCAGGAATTTAATATCCTCCTGGGATATTCTATTTTCTCTATCTGTCTTAATGGCATAGCACTCATAATCAACCCTTGTGATCTGCTGTGGTGTGAAGTCAAACTTCAAAATCCATTAGAGGAGGGACTGCATGAAACTTGACTACAAGGTGTTCCCACTTGTTGGCTGTTTTACAGGTAGGGGTATGTGCACATTCAAGAGGTATGAAATCTCCAGCATAAGCTAAGGGTACATCAACAAGGCCATCTAAGGAGAACCCTCTGACTCCGGTGACCCTTTGACTCATTGCAACAGAATCGCAACTTCCATTTCCACCATCACAGCATGACAATGAAGATGCATTTTCTTCAACTTAGGGGCCACTATGTGAAAGAGTTTTTCTCTTACAGACCTTGGAATTGTGTCCCTTTCGAAGGCAAGCAAAGCATGGTTTATTGTCTTAAACAAGTCCTTTCTTTTCTTCAATAGACCGTTCCATTCTTTTTTAAGGAGTGATTTTCCCTACAAAAGGTACATTTCTGAAGTTTTGATTGTTTGTATGTTTATCCTGGGTCCTTTAGAGTCTTTTAACTTGGTTTCATTCACTTCAACAGTCCTTGTTTTTAAGTTTGTGGCTTCTTCTATCTTGAAGTTACCCAGTCAAGGGATTTGACTAACATTTTCTGATTTTCTTTTCTTGCAATTGTTCAATTCCTGCAGACCCTTTGCATCACTGAATGCCTGTAGAAAATCTTCAAATATTCTCAGCCTAATGCACTCTTTGGAACCTATCTTTGGCCATTTGTTAAGCTTCTAAATGAACGCTTTACCACAAATGAATGTCTGTACCTGGTATTTAGTTTATCCCTTGCCTTTATTGGCTTCTTCATCTCTTCTACAGAAGCTGCCCTCGAGAGCGAGCTTTGCTTCCCGGATAATGTAATATTTCAGGTAGAACAGTTTATCTGCAGGTTTTAAACAATGCTGTTCTATAAGCACTTTTACGCATTTCAATGGGTCACCATAAAATACGGTGGGTTGCAACTGGAGGTCAAGTGAGGACCATTGTCTCGTGTATCGCTTGAGCTAGAGCAGTAGCTCCATTCGGAAAATCCTGATAATCTCCACAAGGGGCAGGTGATCAGGGATCAGGTTGACAGACAGAAGACGAACAGGAATCAGGGAGACACAGATTGTTCCCTTTAGTACACTCTGAACTGCATCTTTCCCCATTTCCCTTTGACTCCTCCTCTACATATACTCTAAGCTTAGCTTCTATAACTTCAAGGTCTCTATGAATTTCTAACTGTTTTATATGTTGGTGTTGCACATCAATGACAGCTTTCCTTTCAATTTCAACCTTTTATGCAGCTGAGGAGCAGTCTCTGCTCTTTCATCTGAAATACTTGAAGACTGACAGATTGCTGAAGTGTTGCTTGTAAGAGAGGAAGTGTAGCTCTCATAACTGTGGATCTATATATAGACTCTGCATAGGTTCTATCAGAAAGCATACAAAGCTTTTCCTCTTCAGTCTCTGCATTAAAGTCATCTTCAGTGAAGCATATTCTCAAAGGTCCGATTAAACCTACAGAAACAGCTGTACAAGCATCAATTTTCCTTCCGTTTCTTTGGGAGGGTACAGCTTGCAGTCATGAACAGTCATAAGTTGCTTTTAGTTCTGACTCAAACATCTCCACAGAATCCATCATATCACAAGTCTCTCTCTAAGCATTCCTGCTTTCACCTTGTGTGGGTTTCTCTGATGTGAGTCATCAAGCAGATTCTTTAAAGCAGTTGCTTTAGTTCCTGCATCTATGGTGTAAATCTACGGGGCAGCGGTGGCCTAGTGGTTAGCGAGTTTCCCCCGCATCGGAAGATTGTGGGTTCGATGCCCTCACCAGTAGGTTGCCCTAAGGTGCCCTTGAGCAAGGTACCATCCCTGTCACTGCTCCCTGGGCACTTTCAATAGCTGCCCACTGCTGCATGGTATTTGCATGGGTAAAATGCAAAGGTCCAATTTTGTTGTGGTTCACTGTGTGCTGTGCTTTGACCTTGCAATGACAAGGGTTGTCACTTTCACTAAATCTTTTTTCACAAAATGACTTTTCACCTAGATTTGATGTGGCTGCACTAGACTTAACCACTGTAAGTTTCTCTATTTTGGGATAATGATCTTCATATGTATAGACCTCAATCTGCACAGTGCCTTTTCAGTTTTTCAAACAGCCTCCTTCCAGTTTACTGTGTTGCTATGGTTACACATGATGGCGCTGCCATTCACAAACAGGGAAAGGACCATTGAAATTCTGAGGATCACAGAGGAAAACAGAGAGACCAATAACAATCTGTGAGCTGGTAGTTGAAGAATCTGGTTGTTGTTAATAGTGTTGGAATTACACTAAAGAGAGAAAAAAAACTAAAACTACTCTTGTCATGTGTTTCACAAGTGTTTAGGTCCAAATAGAATGTTCAATTTTGTTTTGAGAAAACCAGAAACAATTTAAAGATAAATCATGAATATCGTGGTGGTTATACTGATCTAACTGTTAGTTATACTTTAATCTCATACTGATCTGTTGGCTTTGACTGCTTTGTCCATATGATATGATAAGTGGTCTGTTGCACTTTTAAAAGAAATGTACAAAAACAAACAAACAACAAACGGGTTTAAAAAGACAACAGTAGAAACATTGCCAACACCATATTGAAATCTTATTAAATATCATCTATATATCTAATAATGTGTGTGTGTGTGTGTGTGTGTGTGTGTGTGTGTGTGTGTGTGTGTGTGTGTGTGTGTGTGTGTGTGTGCACTAAACTGACTTTACATTAAAACATCTTTTAAAACACATTTTCTGTAAACTCAGATCTACTGGTGAGTTAAACTAACTGTGGATGGGAACCACGGTAACATTCATATAAACGCAGTCTAAGAAAGAGCAGCTTAACAGAGACTCTGCAAAGAGAAACCAAACTAATCACAGAAAAATCTCTACAGCTGAACTCTCAGGTCAATAAACACAGTTTGTAGAAATGGAGATGCAGAGTTAGTTTCATTAATGTTAAAGGTGATTCACTGAAATGTGCACAAACTAGGATTATAGTCCTAATGTTTTGGCACAATTTCATTTACATTTACGGCATTTAGCAGACGCTCTTATCCAGAGCAACTTCCATACCCTAATTACAGGGATAGTCCCCCTGGAGCAATCCAGGGTTAAGGGTCATGCTCAGGGACCATGCTGGAGGCGGTGGTCTAGTGGTAGGGTGCTTGCCTATGGACCTATGGCTCAAGAGGTCCCAGGTTTGAATCCCACCTCTAGCACTACCACCACTGGGTCCCTGAGCAAGACCCTTAACCCTGAGTTGCTCCAGGGGGACTATCCCTGTAATTAGGACTTAGAAGTCGCTCTGGATAAGAGCGTCTGCTAAATGCCGTTAATGGAGGATTGTGTTATAAGTACAGAGTGGAGTTTAATAGTGGAACCTACAGTCTGACCCTGAAGAGCCTGCAGAAGGCTGATAGTGGACTGTATGAAGCTAAAGCATCTGGTATAATGGACACAGTTGTTGTTGAACACACACTCACTCGTGTTTGATATCGTTCAGTGGAGGGAAAAATACATCACAGTTGCACTGCTCCCTGCTCACTTTAGCTGAATATAATGCCATATTAACTCTGACATATTGATGTGTGTATCAAAATATATGTGATTAAGATGATTTGGTCAGTCTTGCTCTGATGTGGACGGTGATGACCACAGACAGCATGATGATCAGAATGATGGAATAAATCACCGTCTTCAGTAAACACACAGAAACAGCAGCAGGAGACTCTACACCTCAAACACACAGAATAAACCCATTAATAAATACAGTGAACATAAACTCACTTCAGTTTATCATCTGTTCTATAATAACAAACACACACTGTACATGAATCATTAAACCAGGAAATCTCATGAAAAAATCCAAGAACACAGAAGCTCTGGTGCTGCTACCTTGTTCTTGTTGGGTCAGAATGAAAATCTTTGCCTGTAGCTTTTAATTGAACGTGATGAAAGCCTGTCTGTCAGTCTGTCATTTACAGAACATACAACTATTAAATCATCCTTTAAAGTACATATAAGGATGTTGGAAAAGGACGGTAAACACTGGTGATGAGTCTGGAGCAGAAGTTCCTCTGTCCTCAAAACAGCAGTGTGTTCCTCACCTGGACAATCACAATTCTGTACCAACAGAAGTCAATGGGCAAAACTCCCAGCACTACTTTTGCCAACATGAATAAATAGTTCCTGAATGGAGCTACTATTACAAGCTTCATTACTTGCTTGGATTTTTAAAGTAATGGATCTCACTGGTGTGGATACATGAATCTAATCTCTCTTTAATGTGGAAGAATCTGTGCCAGATCTGCATACACACATTAAAATCATCACCATCAAATGAGCTGATTACATGTCTCATGAGTTTCATACTTACTCTGAATCTCTAAGTCTCTCTAAGTTTCCACACTTCCTAGTGCACCCTGTGACTCATAACTGTGGGCTCTACAGCCCAGTATTGCACTGTATGCCCAGTATGGATCTATGTTTATGGGCTGAATCCCAGACACTTTATTAAACATTTAATACATTTTTAGTGCAGAAGCTTTTTTTCATGTTCATGTGCCCTAAAGAAACCACAAATCTGCTTAAATATAAAAAACAGGTAAACTGAATTCTGGAAGCTCAAGAACTTTATGTGCACACTGCAGTGTGATATAGCTGTAACACACTGAATGTGTCTTTGTAATGTAAATAAATTGTTTCCATGATGTTGGATTTGTTCACTAGTGTTGAGTTCTCCAAATCCTGGTGAACACAGTTAGAAACACAAACCCAAATTGTTTTGTCCTGCCACTGGGCCTTTACTTCCCTGAACAGCATGTAGTTCACTGTAATATTTCTGTACTGGGAGTTTTTTACCAAAAAATCCCATCAGCTGATGTTGAACCAGTTAAGAGCAGTTAAGACACGTTAAGAGCTTCAGGCTGAATGAACAGGTTGAAGAGAGCAAAGATAAACTCTCCAGAGTTCCTCACTGTGTGATTTGTTCAGGAGGCAGTGCGTCCTTTTTCTGATCAAATTTTTTATCAAATTCTAGTTTTACTGTTACTTTTTAATTTACTACTGTTACTTTAAAAGTGTATACATTTTAAAATGTTATATTTTCATCATTAACTTATATAACTTAAATATAATGCATTTTAACAAAGTAACTGCACACAACATCCACATTTACTCTTTGCCCACGGTCCCGTCCACATTAATATTTGGCCCGTTACAGGAAAGAGTTTGGGCACTTCTGGGCTGAAATGAACATTTTGGGCTGCTGATGATGGTCGTGTGTTTTCTCTGTCAGTGATTTCTGAGTGTGTGATGTTTGTTGCCCTTGTCCTGTCCTCATGTCCGAGTCTTTGTTGCCCTGTGCTTGTTCATGTGAATTTTATTTAGTTATAAAACGTGTCACATCGTAGCCCTGCCTACAGATTTCAGGGTCTGAAGACTGGACTGCTGGAGTGGTCAGCGAGCTGTTGATAAAGTCCTTCAATTACACAACACACAACAACCTGCTTTCACATCATCTAACAGATTTTAGAAGAACTAGGGTCAATAAACCAGACAGGACGTTTTAAAACTTCAGGTATAATCTGGTAAATTAAACTAAATACTAAATATTTTTGCATTGCATGTTAAAACAAACTGACAACAACCAAGTGATGAGCTCACCCGCTGATTACCTCCTGCTGCCCGATATTAGTATAGCAGCCTCCTCAGCAGCTGAGCGTCTCTCTTTCTCCCTCTGCTGGCCGTTATTAGTATAGCAGCCTCCTCAGCAGCTGAGCGTCTCTCTTTCTCCCTCTGCTGGCCGATAGTGGTATAGCAGCCTCCTTAGCAGCTGAGCGTCTCTCTTTCTTCCTCTGCTGGCCGATAGTGGTATAGCAGCCTCCTCAGACGCTGAGCTTTCTCTGCCTCCCTCTTCTGGCCGATATTGGCAAAGCAGCCTCCCTGGAGTCGGAGCGCCCACTGTCAGCCTTTAGTGAGACTTTAGTGTCTCAAAAGTGAAAGAAAGTGACTGTTTTTGTCATAGTGAGGCACAACGAAACGCTTCCTCTGCATTTCACACACACCGTGCAGCAGGGGGCAGATATTTAATGTGGGTACACAAGAGCAACCTACAGGTCTGAGATTCAAACCCGCAACCTTCCTATCCTGGGGCCTAGTCCACATAAAACAGCTCCCCATTCAACAAATAACTCATTCAACATTCATTATCTTTAAAAAATCAAATAAATAAAATTAATACTAAAGGTATTATAGCTGCAGTGCTGGAGTCTGGTCATCTTCAGCAGGGTCTGATTTATTTCTGATTTATTTCTAATTCATTATTTATGTTCGATCTGAAAAATCTGCACAAGAGGAAGCTGATCTGATCTGATCTGAGCTGATCATTAACTCTCACAGCAATGATCCTAATAATGCTAAATATTGCCATTGGAGCCTCAAAGTGCAGTAAAAAGTTATAGACGTTGGTGGATGACTGG
>JABMDN010019225.1:0-14556 GCA_017165825.1 Hepsetus odoe
GAAATCCCTTTACTTTTGTCCCTGTCTCTCAGTGCCCCACATTCCTGAGGTCACAGAGTTTGTTGACCTAAATCTGACCCCAGAGGGTAGCAAGTAGCTGACCCTGCACTTAGTTCCATTCTTACTTGTTTGCATCATCTCATGACCCCCCAGGGAACATCTGGCAGGAAAGAGTTACTTAGGCAGCTGCACGCATAATATAGGGACACATCCGGGAAAAAATACATTTACGGCATTTAGCAGACGCTCTTATCCAGAGCGACTTGCGTTTCCTGATTGCAGGGACGGTCCCCCTGGAGCGGCTCAGGGTTAGGGGTCTTGCTCGGGGACCCAGTGGTGGTGGTGCTGGAGGTGGGATTCGAACCGGGGACCTCTTGACCCAGAGGTCCGTGGGCAAGTACCCTACCACTAGACCACCGCCACCCTCAATTTAATTAAATAATTAAATTTAATTAAATTAAATACTTTTAATTGGGGGCCTGGATGGGTGGAAGCTCCGAATTATAGTTGGAAGACAAGGCAGGACTGTGAACAGTGAGGAGGCCTAAGTCTAATGGTGGGAAAGGGGCAAAGGTGGGGGAACTGAGGTTTCAATCATGACAGCATTGAATATTATTGGTGGAAAACTAATAATGGGATGGATTTATGCAAATGTTAAAGGGGTTTGAAATGTATTTAAAGTCCAACGTTGGGATGAGCATTTGGAGCTGCTCCCACTGGACCACGCCGCTGAAACTCTTCAGTAAATTGGTTGTGCTGCATCTCTCTGACTTCGCTTGATTTTTGACCTTGTTTGGTTTCTGACTTAGAAAAAGTTTCAGACTTAGGTTCACACCTCAATTTTCCACGACAAATTTAACAACATCTAGTTTTAACATCTGCCTAAATTATAGACCGACTTAAATCAGACCTGATTATGTTAGAAACACAGATTACTGTGACTTTTATCCTTACAGTGATGGAGAGACAGAATCCTCACCTGAGAGTCTCCAGTTTACAGTGTGACCTTTATATTGATCTTCAGTGATGAAGAGACAGAATCCTCACCTGAGAGTCTCCAGTTTACAGTGTGAACTTTATATTGATCTTCAGTGATGGAGAGACAGAATCCTCACCTGAGAGTCTCCAGTTTACAGTGTGAACTCTTCAGTCCAGCAGAGAGCAGCTCCACTCCTGAATCCTGCAGGTCAGTGTTACTGAGGTCCAGATCTTTCAGGGAGTTTTCCAGATTTAAAACTGATCCCAGACTTTCACACGTCTTTACTCCAAGATTACAGCCAGACAGTCTGTAAAGAGAGAGTAAATATAAATATCTACAGATAGATTTCTGAAGAGAAGAAGCAGAAGGTATTTCTATCAGGCTGATAGAAAACACAACTACTAACAATCTTGTAAGAGACAGAAAGAGCATTCAGTAAAAATCCCTCTAATTTTGTCTTTGTCTTTCACTACTGACTTCACAGAGTTTGTTGATCTAAATCTGAACCCAAAAGATGGCAGCTGTTCCTGCAAACAGTTACATTTTAACTGAACACTGAAGGAAGACGGCCTTGAAATACTGGGAGCAGATCAGGCAGGAAGCCTTCAGTACCAGAGAGAGCTTTCAGACTTGTTTACTGGTGGAGAGATGGTGAAGGCTATAGAGACAGAGGGGTCAGTCATCATGGTGTTAGGAAATATTGGTGGAGAAGCATGAATGGGTTGGATTAATGTCTGTTTCAAAGAAGGAGAAAGATGTTTGAATTGTATTTAAAGTCCAAGGTCAGGATGAACAAACTGGAGCTGCTCCCACTGAACCACGACTGCCAGAACTCTTCATTAAACTGGTTTTACTGCATTTCTTTGACTTCGTTTGTTTTCTGTCTTAGAAAAAGTTCTCCACAGCACTGGCTACATTACACTGTAACAAGAGACATCTGCAAGGTATCAGAGAGGAGCCAGAAATTGTATTATTTAATTTTTTAATACAGTTTCAAACTAAACATTTGAAAAACTTTAAATTTTGTATTAAAAAAATGTAATTTAATTATAATACATTTTGTTCACACTAATTTCTAGTTGAGCCAGGGATTGTGGCTCACATTTTATTTCCTGTTTTTTTTTTTTATTAATTTGTTTACTGAACAGGACATTGTAGACATTTCATTGACAAAAGTGTGGCTTCAACATAAACAACAACAGAACAGAAAACAGTGGCTCTTTAAAGCTGTTTTGACAAAAGTCTGTGAGATTTAAAGATGATTACATAACCAGCCTTTACTACAAAGCCACACCAAGACCAGGGATTTCTTCCTCACTGCTTTCTACAAACTTAAAAATATATCTCAAAATGTGGGGAAAGTTTAAAAAAGCACACGTTAAATCACCCAAATGAAGTCAGTTTGTAATGAGTCACTACAGTAGAAAAGACAGTAAACAATTGAATGGAAACATTAATTAGTAGCTTAATGTAAATTAATGAACACTATCTAGTAAATACTATTACCTTATATTATATAACATCTGCTAACATCCATTTTAGCAATTAAATCACTGTAGATTTATTAATAAACTGAACTGAATAAATTAATAAATATGTTTTCATAGATCCAAGTCAGAATATAATATGGAATATATCCCAGAATTCCGAATCCTTATTAACAAATATTTATATAAAATAAAATATATATTTCTGCAGCATGTAATCACTCAAATATGTTTTAAAATACTTTTAGCTGTCTCTCTTTAAGTCCCTCCCTCTGACAGGAAATATAATTATTCTTGTTGTGTAACAGTAACTTATATCAATTCAATGTATTAAACACACAAATGATGAAATTTAGTGGAAACCGTTTGAATGTGAAACTGAAAGTAATAATTGAACAATCATGTGAGTTCTTTACTGAAATGATCCAGTTGTGTTCTAAACATGTTCTGAATTAACCAGTGTTTCATTAAAACTGTACGAGTGAATGAAAATACTCACACAGCCTTTCTGGAAGCTCTGACTACAGGCAGCAGCCTCAGAAGACATTCCTCTGATGGGTCATATTTACTGAGATCACACACATCCAGCTCTTCTTCTGAGTTCAGCAACACAAACGCCACAGCAGACCACTGAGCAGGAGAGAGTCTGTTCTGATGGAGACGATGGTGACCATCTCTGTTCAGGTATTTTTGCACTTCCTGCACAAGAGAATGATCATTCAGTTCATTCAGACAGTGGAACAGGTTGATGGATTTCTCTGGAAAGCTGTTCTCCTGAATCTTCTCCTTTATGTATTTGACTGTGTCCTCACTGCTGTGAGATCTCCTTCCTGTCTGTGTCAGGATGCTTCGTAAAAGAGTCTGATTGGACTCCAGTGAGAGACCCAGAAGAAAACGGAGGAAAAGGTCCAGGTGTCCATTCTCACTCTGTAAGGCCTTGTCTACTGCACTGTTGAGGAAGTCTGTCATTGATGGTTTGATGAAAAGCTCAGAGAGTTCAGTGTTTTGTTGAATCTGAATATTTTTGTTGATGAAACAGAGAAAAGCATATAAAGCAGCAAGAAACTCCTGAATGCTCAAATGTACAAAGCTGAAGACCTTCCCCAGGTGCAGCCCAGGTTCCTCCCTGAAGATCTGGGTGCACACTCCTGAGTAAACTGACACTTCTCTAATATCAATACCACTCTCTCTTAGGTCTTCCTCATAGAAGATCAGGTTTCCTTTTTCAAGCTGCTGGAAAGCCAGTTTTCCCAGAGCCAGAATACTCTCTCTAGTCTGATCAGGATCTGGGTCACTCTTTCCACTGTACTTCTGGTTCCTGTGTTTGGTCTGAAGAATCAGGAAGTGTGTAAACATCTGCGTCAGGGTTTTGGGGATTTCTCTTCTCTCAGCTTCACCCAACAATCTCTCTAGAACAGTGGCTGCAATCCAGCAGAAGACTGGGATGTGACACATGATGAAGAGGCTTCTTGAAGACATGATGTGTTTGATGACTTTCTCAGCCAGATGCTGATCACTGATCCTCTTCCTGAGGTACTCTCCTTTCTGAGGGTCACTGAAACCTCGCACTTCTGTAACCTGGTCAACACACTCAGCAGGGATCTGACTGACTGCTGCTGGTCGAGAGGTGATCCAGAGGAGAGCAGAGGGAAGCAGATTCCCCTTGATAAGGTTTGTCAGCAGAACATCCACTGAGGTTTGCTCCGCTATATCCACCAGGTTCTCATTGTTGTGGAAATCTAGAGGAAGTCTACACTCATCCAGACCATCCATGATGAACAAGACTTTGTATTGACGATAATGTCTTGGTTTTAATTCTTGTGTTTCTGGGAAGAAGTGATGAAGAAGTTTCATCAGACTGAGCCTCTTCTCCTTCATCAAATTTAGTTCTCTAAAAGGAAGTGGAAATATAAAGAGAACATCCTGATCTGCTTCTCCTTCAGCCCAGTCCAGAATGAACTTCTGCACAGAGATCGTTTTTCCAATTCCAGCAACTCCTTTAGTGAGTACAGTTCTGATGGACTTCTTCTCTCCTGGTAAGGGTTTAAAGATGTCGTTACATTTAATTGGGGTCTCCTGTGTTGTTCTTCTCCTGGATGCAGTTTCAATCTGTTTCACTTCATGTTCCTCATTGATCTCTCCACTCCCTCCCTCTGTGATGTAGAGCTCTGTGTAGATCTCATTCAGAACTGCTGAGGATCCAGGAACAGAGATTCCTTCATTTATTCTCTCACACTTTTCCTTCAGTCTGGATTTGAGTTTTCGATGGCAAGCAGGAGCAAAACCTGATAAGAGAGGAAGGAACCATGTGAAGTACTTTCACCTGCAATGATGCAGAAATAACATCTGAAGGAAAGAATATAAATCTTTTAAAGCAGTGCTCTGATCTAACTAGTGTTCCTCTTTAAACTTATAGCTCTACACATTTTTCAAATCCTGACGCTTCTGTTTTGAGCAGACATGGATTGTGCATCTTTACATAGTAACTGTGACTAGAACTGTTCTAACCCTGGTGCTAGAGCAAAACGGTGGCCCACATGCAGCACAAAGCTAAAGCTAATAGCGTTAATTTAATTAAATTATTTTTTTTGGTCCGATTCCATCATTACAAAGTGCTGTGAGAAACTGGTTCTTTCACACCTGCAGTCCTCACTACTCAGTGCCCTGGACCGCCATCAGTTTATCTATTGCATTAATCAGTCACCTGAGGACAGGACTCCACTCTGTCCTCACCCACCTGGACACTTTCTACTCTTACTTCAGAATGATGATCATTGACAGCTCAGTATTCAACATTGTGATTCCCTCCAAGCTGATCTCTAAGCTTAGTCAGCTCAGTATCAGCACATCACTCTGCAGACTTTTTAAAACAAGAACAATCTGTTAAATCAAAGAAACAACACCTACTTTTCCACCCTGAACCCTGGTGTGCCACAAAGCTTTGTTCCCTTTTTTACACCCTTTTTTCCCCTTCTTTGATTGTTTTCATGTCCGTGGGTCAAACACTATAACTTAACTAACACTATAACTATAACAGGCAACAATAGGTTGTCACCAAGGTGTTGAGGAGATCACTGTGGACTCCAGGTGAGCTAAGAGTCACTCACACACTCCTGTCTAAATCAATGGAGCTGAAGCTGAGGGTGTGTCTACCTTCAGATTCTGTAGTGACCACTGAGGATCTCAGCTCAACTCAGGCCTCCTCCATCCTCACCAGAAAGATGCAACAATGTCTTTACATACTGCAGAGCCGTAATAGAGCTCATCTGTGTCCCAGGATACTGGAGGACACTTAACACCACTGAGAACAAACTGACCAACTGCATGTCAGGATAGGAAGACTGCTTCTCCACATTAGAATGTAAAGAACTCCAACAAGAACACTGCTCATCAATCACCAGCACTCAGTTTCCAGCACTCAGCACTTGGGCAGGGCGTCACCAAGGATCCCCACTAAAAACTGTATATTTATAACATCAATGTGCATTTGTCCATAATGCATAATGTACCTAGAACCTGTAATTATAACTGAAAAAATGAACATGCAGTAAAACTGAATGGTAAAATAAAATGAAATTTCAATTCTCAAGGAACAAAATGACAAAACCTTCTCAAATGTTTAACATGTCTTTAACATGTTGTAAAGAATTGTAGAGCTGAGTGAGAGACTCTGTTCAGACTGATGAAGGTAAAAAGTGAGGCTGGGTTCACACTGATACAGAACTTAGTGCTGTAATGATCACATGACCCAGAACTCTTACTGATCTCTAGTGTGTTCGCCAGGTCTGTCTGGTTCATCTTCTTCAGGATGTTCAGTGTGATCTTCAACAGGCCCTCTCTCACCCTCCTCTGATCATCCTCATCCTCCAGCTCTCTCTCAGAGCATGCTGGGTAATCTGAACTGAGGCGTTTTTTGAATGTGTTCAGCTCTTTCTTCACTACAGAGATGATCTTCTGCTCCAGTTCCTGGATTAAAGTGAAATGAGAAACATACAGAAGCTGTAGCGTTACAGTGAGAGATTATATGAATACAGGAAATAGAGCTCAACAGAACTGTGGACGAGTCTCAGGCAGGTTTAGGTTTTTATCTCAGCTGTTGTTTCCCAGTAAAAACAATGAATGTTATAAGAATACATTTGTGCATGAATACAGTAAAAAAGGTAATAAAAAAAGTGATGTTTTCAGTGATTTCACTATTTATCGGACACAGAAGGTCACAGGTGTAGTTTATGAACTTCTTGGTTCTCTGTTGGGCTTTAGCAGCAGCTCTTGAATTAACTTCATTAGTTTTTGAGTCTTTAGATAAACTAGTTCTTAGATTAATTAGATGGAAACTGTCTACAGTATAAAGTGTATTTTTACACATTAAATCAGAATTAATCTATTTATTTATTCATTTATTTATTTCCTGAGCCCCTTGTCCTGATTAGGGTCATGATCAATAAGCTGGACAGATCGCTAGTCCACCACAGGACAGGAGCTCCCAGAGGAAACAAAAGGAGAACATGTCCACTACACACAGAAAGGACCTGGACTGTCCCACCAGGGAATTTTGAACTGTGCATCTTCTCACTGTGAGGTGACATCACTAACCACAGTTCTTGTTTTGTATTCAGTAAATGTGAACTCTACAGAAAAAGGGATTTACACCTTTTTCTTTAGAAGAAATGCAATCAGACCTAATTTTGTCTCTAACACTTACACACCTTTTCAGCTTTTAAAGGACGGGTTGTGGAGGACTTGACAATGCAATGATGTGCCATGTTAAAGATCTGCATTCAAACAATAGTTTATAGAGTTTTTTTAATAATGTATTAACATTTCTGCATAATTTAATAGTTGATAGCAATAACTGTGGTCTGTTAAAAAAAAACAGCAGAAGCTTTCCACCCTGTGGGATCTGGGATAGACTCCAGCAGGTGCTTAATTGGAGCTGCTATTTAAGCCCCAGTGAGTCAGAACAGAGCGGGGCTCATTAACAGAAGCTAAGCCTTAACGTAATGGTGGTTTGTAGTTTCTTGTGTTTTGTTTTGGTTACCATGGAGAATAAAGTCATGTTCCTGATCCCTGGCTCCACGTTGACACCCTACCCGCACCACACCAGCGTTACAAGCACTAAACTCGGAAGATTTCTTTAAATGACTCAGTTTAATTTAAACTCATTTTAATTTAAATTAAACTCGCCATTAACCATATTAAACTATTATAGCGCAGAAATTAGAGCTAATTAGGTAATTATCAGCAAAATATAAAAAATACAAAAGCCCTGAAACCGAATCATGAAATGGTATAGTAAGTAAGTGAAGTAAAAGTGACTATTCTTGTCATTGTGAGTACACAGCACACACACACACAGTCAACCACAATGAAATTACACCTCTGCATTTTACCCATAATGGCTGCTTCCCCGGCAGGAATTTAAAGCTCCCGGGTAGCAGTGATGGGGACAGATTCTGATCTTGGGGCCTAGTCCTTTAACGTCTAGGCAAATGCTGCCCCAAGTAAAGTAAAGGCAGTAAAGACGTTCACATTTGAACAAACCTTAAATATAAAATCCAGTTTTCTTCTGTGAGAGTCTGATTTTTGCAGACTCAGACTCAGAAAACTATGAAATAATAAACACATTAATAAATAACACTGATTAACACTCATGTCTGTGACGGAAAATCACTTTACCCTGTTTGAATGATACAGTACTGATGTGCATGTGTGTGTGTGTGTGTGTGTGTGTGTGTGTGTGTGTGTGTGTGTGTGTGTGTGTGTGTAAATCAGGTAAATGATGGTAAAAGACTCTCTGAGTGTTGAGTGTTTTACTTACTCTGGCACAGAGGGAACAGGTTCTCTGCTGAAAGTAGGCGGTTCTAGATCTTTGGACCAGTCACTCTTCATAGACACACAGCTGGGTTCTGGAGGTTCTGGAGGTTCTGCTCTCTTCACCCTGAAAACAGTTCATCCATGATGATCCAGGATGAGAGAGGCTGTAGTGTGTATGTATGTGTGTGTGTGTGTGTGTGTGTGTGTGTGTGTGTAGGTGTTTGTGTGTCCATGAAGATCCAGGATGAGAGAGGCTGTAGTGTGAATGTGTGTGTGTGTGTGTATAGGTGTGTGTGTGTGTAGGTGTGTGTGTATAGGTGTGTGTATGTGTGTGCATGTGTGTGTGTATAAATCAGGTAAATGATGGTAAAAGACTCTGAGTGTTGAGTGTTTTACTGACTCTGGTACAGAGGGAACAGGTTCTCTGCTGAAAGTAGGCGGTTCTAGATCTTTAGACCGGTCACTCTTCCTAGACACACAGCTGGGTTCTGGAGGTTCTGCTCTCTTCACCCTGAAAACAATTCATCCATGATGATTCAGAATGAGAGAGGCTGTAGTGTGTATGCATGTGTGTGTGTGTGTGTGTGTGTAGGTGTTTGTGTGTGTGTGTGTAGGTGTTTGTGTGTCCATGAAGATACAGGATGAGAGAAGCTGTAGTGTGTGTGTGTGTGTGTGTGTGTGTGTGTGAGGATGAGAGAGTCTGTAGTGTGTGTGTGTGAGGATGAGAGAGTCTGTAGTGTGTGTGTGTGAGGATGAGAGAGTCTGTAGTGTGTGTGTGTGTGTGTGTGTGTGAGGATGAGAGAGGCTGTAGTGTGTGTGTGTGTGAGGATGAGAGAGTCTGTAGTGTGTGTGTGTGTGTGTGTGTGTGTGTGTGTGTGTGTGTGTGTGAGAGGATGAGAGAGGCTGTAGAGTGTGTGTGTGTGTGTGTGTGTGTGTGTGTGTGTGTGTGTGAGGATGAGAGAGGCTGTAGTGTGTGTGTGTGTGTGTGTGTGTGTGAGGATGAGAGAGTCTGTAGTGTGTGTGTGTGTGTGTGTGTGTGTGTGTATCTCTCATGGGATCTCTTACTAACAACTTTAGAGTGAAGTGATTTTTACTAAACCAGACTCAAACACAGCTTTAGCTCTAATCCACTGACCAAGCTCAGAATATAAATCATTAATTTATAGTGAATTATAATCATTCATTTATAGTAATAGTGTCATTACTAAATCACATCATCAGGTATGACCTTTATCATATTGTGCAGGTAAGTCATGAAGGCCGTCTGTAGTTCTGAGAGATCCATACAGAGGAATGTAGTTCACTGATCTCTAAAGAGAATTATTACAGTAACAACAGTAATGAGATCATTAAAACCTGAGAGCAGCGTTACCTGTTTCTGAGATCAGTCTTCTGTCTTTCTCAGACGAGTCTTCAGGTAATCAGCTCATAAACACGTCCTGACACCGTCTCTGTTTCAGTACTGGAGTGTCTCACTGCAGGGTGACATCACACATCCGTACACACACTCCGGTTTCTCCAGTTTCTCCACTCTGAGGTGAAGACTGAGTAAAAAGCTTCCTTTAAAAAGAGAAAACAGGTTGGAGCACATTTCAGTCATAGCAGGAAATCGTCAAAGGTCCAACACTCCCAACTACACACAGAGACTAAAGTCCTCAACTCTTAACAGTGGGACTCCAGCTTTGCCCTAAGTTGGTTCCAGGATCAGAAGTTCATGGGTTTGAATACCAGACCAGAATGTTGCCTTGAGTTACTCTTGAGCAAGGTACCATCCCCATCACTGCTCCCTGGGTGCTGTAAATAGCTAAATTAATTAATACATTATCCAAATACAATATATTTTAAAAATATTTATTAAATTCTTTTTCATAATGAACATATAAATCTGCTGATTTTTAAAATTACTTTACTTTTTATATAAATTTGTGTTTTTTATGTAAAAAGTGTGATGATCGGATAATTATTTTATTGATTGCATAATTATTAAGACTATACATTTTGTATAATAATAATAATAAGAAGAAGAAGAATATCATGCATCATAAATATAATAAAACAATAACAGAACTGCACAGAAATGCATGAATTAATGCATAATCTCTGGTGGTGAAGAGCGAGTACTTCAGTCTCCAGGTTCAGGTCAGAAACTCCACACTGTAGAATAATAAATAAAAACAAAAACGTAGTGTAAATGCTGATCTGTGTGTGTTTGAGGAACAGAGTTAAACCGTGTTTTGATGAAGGTTCAGTGTTTCTTCATGAACACAAACTGTTGGAGATGTTGTTCTGACCTGAAGCAGGAGACTGAAGTACCCGGTTTTCACCACTAGAGGGTTTACTGAACACTTCATCAATTAAGGAGAAAATGAAAGTGAAAAAGGGAAAGTGATGACCCTTGTCATTTGGAGGTCACAGCACAGCACACAGTGAACCACAACGAAATTAGACCCCTGCATTTAAATCATGCAAACACCGTTCAGCAGTGGGCAGCTATTGAAAGCGCCCGGGGAGCAGATTAGGTGAATAACACTGGTGTTTTAATGTAGTTCTGTGTTAAGAAATTTGTATCATTGATGATGAACTGTTGACCTTTTCGGTATCCTTCTTTATTTAAGACTTCCGCCAATAGTTTGGTATGACAGTTGAATTTAGTGCCTGAACCTTGCCGGACACAGGATTCCTCTTTCCTGTTTATAATCTTGTAACAAGGAATGTGGGCTAATTATGGCTGTAAAATCAGGAAAGCAAATAAAAGGCTTGCAGAGGGGGAAGCACTTCGGAGGAGGTAGCTGGTGTTGGCTGGTGTCTGGCTCCCCTTACAAGTAAAAACTGCAGATCCTGTGTCTTGTGTTATCCTTCATTCTATTGTCTCTGCATGCAGGAATTTTCTGACATAACTTGGTCCTTCGAGCCGGATTGCTACAGATCCGTGTCCCTGCGGAGCACTTGGAGGACTCTGAAGTCTGTGCACAGCCCACGAGTCTGGGACCGTGGATGAAAGCCCGCCATAGTAAATTCTATGTTGGCCAGTTAGTCTCGAGTTGTTCCGCTGGACCGGATTGACGTGATATGAACATTTTGGTTGAGACGGTGAGAGCGTGGGAAAACAGGTAAGACAAGGATTTATGGAAAAGCGCTGAAAGGTTCAGGGAACCTTAGAAAGACATCTAGAGAGTCTGGGACTCGAACAGTCTAAAGGGGATCAGAAGGATTGCCCTAGTCAATTGAAATTAACCCTAGTCAATTGAGATACTCCTGAGAAGTAACTAAGGTAGTTACTATAGACTGAGGTATGTGTCTGTCTGTCTGTCTGTCTGTGTGAATGGGAGAGACCCAGTACTGAAACAGGGCAACCCGAAACCTAACGGTGCTAACATGAAGTTGTCCCTGAGGACTGGACTGGTGATCCTCTCCATGGAGGATTTAGGAGGTGGTTAACAGAATCGAAAACGTTTTTCATCTCTCGGGATTAGAACCCCCAGTGGAGGACCGGACTGGACAGTAGGTCCAGCCTAGAAGCTTGTTCTCCAGAGAGTGATTAACGGCCCAGAGAGGACTTTTCTAGTGACCCACCACAGTGGACTCATAAGTGCCTTGTTGTCAAATGAAGCCAATGTTTGAGGCAGCCTTGTGAATGTTATTGGGACATTCTAGAGGAGTTCAAGTTTGCAAATATTGTGGCTACAGAGCAACAGTTGTAAAGAAAGAAAAATGAAAAAAAAAGAAAAATAGAAAGAAAAGAGAAAAAATAGAAAGAAAGAAAAAGATGAAAGAAAAATTTTGACTTTACCTAGATTCTCCGGCCTGTGAGGTCTGTCATAAGGAGGGAACGCAAAGACGGGGACTTAGGCACACCTAGGCAAGGGACTTAGGTGGACCTTGGGGGTAACCCTGGGTGGGGACCAGTGCCTAGAGGACAGTTCAAGAGAACTGAGGTAGATTGGGTCCAACTCTTTCAAGGAAAGGTTGAGAGTAATAAAAGTTAAGCTACTCCTGTCTGGGACAGGAACGGAACTGCGTTGAAATATGGAGACCTCACCGTCACGGGATCTAGGAAAAGAGATTAAGGGGAATTCACAAAGACTGACTGTTATGGGAAATATGGAGAAGTGACTGACCCGACGATATTAGGTAGATGGTTTGTGAAACATGGGTTTCCAGAAGATGGTTCTTTCAGTACTAAGGTTTTAAAAGATTTATAGTAGAAATTAAAGGAGGAGTGCCAGGAAGGTAGAAACGGCATAAGTAAATAAGTAAGTAAATAAATAAATAATGAAATTATATTAATAATAAAATTCACATTATGTAATTATATAATAATAAAAGAAAGAATGGTCAAATGAAAGCAACAGAGGCATGTGCAGTGAGACTCAAGTTTAAAGACATCATGCCGAAGTAAATACTGCAGCTGCACCTCCCGGTCTGGAGAGACAAATGGGATCCTCCCTGAAACCACCCCCTTATCTGCAAACAAACTTATATCCAAATTTAGATGCTTTTAAACCACCTGACGGCCTGGCTACAAATACTAGGGGCCGTAAGGGCAAGGTGGGGAGTGGAGTACAACAATGGGAGGACTTCTTAGCCCAGGCGGTTTAGTGAGGACAATAAACCCGAATACTGCAGATGAAGCCCCATGGTGGAAGTAGCTAATCCAGCCTGGGATTCTTATCATGCAGAGACGGGAGATAGAACCATGTTAGTATATAGAACCTGGATCCATGATGACGTCAAAAAAAGGCTACTGAAACTGTGACGTCTCCAAAAAAGGATCCTAATCAGTGTTGCTCGGATGTGACGAACCTGATCAATTCGTACCATCTGAATGGCCCTGAAATTCAACAAATTTTCATGGCAATTTTTTACAATGGAATGGTTCAGAGTAAGAGGGGACTGGGACCCAGTGGACGGTGGGAATCCTCCTGGGCCCCTATCCCATAATAGTCCACAGCTACTACAGCGAGTAGAGTGACTCCTAAATAGAATCAGAGAAGTATATAGAAAGAGAGCTAATTATGCAATTATTAATCAAACAAAGCAAAAAGAAGGTGAGACAGTTGTAAAATTCAGAGGAAGGAAGTCTTTGTAGAAAACAGTGGACTACAAGAAGATAATGATGATAATGGTACATTTAGACAACAACTCAAAAACGCATTACTGGAGGAATTTAGACCTCCTGTTAGCATGTGGATCAGAAAACATTGTGTTCAGCTTCCCACATGCACATTAGATGAGTTCATGAATTATGGCATACATGCAGAGAAAATTACAGAAATAATTAAACAAAACAATCAAAGATACTTAGAAAGTATAAAGATAGATAAAGAAACGTTTTATCCAGGGAATCAAGGAAGTCGTTGAAACAGAGGAAAAGGAAGGTTTAGAGGAGGTTTTAGAGGACGAGGTGGTCGAGGGGAGGAGATGGTCCAAAGTTGAGAGATGAAGCATGTTATAACTGTGGAGAAATGGGACATTGGGCAAAGAATTGTCCTAAACAGAAAATAGAATGACTAGATGGAAAACAGGAAGTAGAACAGAGGGAAGAAGATGGGCAGGATGTTTTTCTAGATTTAGAGGATATATGTTAAACAGGATAAAACAGACATTACCTTAATAGTTGAAAATAAACCTTACACATTTTTGTGAGACAGTGGAGCCTGTAGGACAGTAATGAGAGAAGAAGGTTACCAGTATCAGAAGACATCATAAAAATTCGATCTGCTAATGGGCGTATTGAAACCAAATTCTTAACTAAACCACTTGCAATAACTGACCCTGCTACGGGATCAACCGTCCATGGTCCTGTAGTACTGGCCAGTTGTTGTCCATATAATTTATTGGGTCGAGATATAATGGTTAAATTGGATATATGTATCATTCCTGATGGAAAAGGAGGAATGATTGCAAGACGAAAAGGAGAAAATAGTGACATTTTTTCAGTAAAAGCTGAAGGTGAGGTCTACTATCTGTAGACTTACCAACTCAAGGGCGAAGCAATATTCCAGGAAAATTACTATAAAAAGCTAGAAAATATGTAAAAAAGGACTCAGTTATGATGAAAGAAGGAGAGTTACATATTACGTTGAGATTCAAAAGTAATCCAGGATCCGACCCAGCATATGACAAACTAGTCCACTTCTCCTGTGTCTTCTGAAGCACATGTTGTATTAATGGATCATCTCTCACTCTCCCCTCTTACAACATTTAGCAGACGCTTTTAACCAGCGTCTTCCATTTATTTCATAATCATCCATCATTCATAAGTACAGGGACAGT
>JABMDN010019253.1:0-2500 GCA_017165825.1 Hepsetus odoe
AGAGAGAGAGAGAGAGAGAGAGAGACAGAGAGAGAGAGAGACAGAAAGAGAAAGAGAGAGAGAGACAGAGAGAGACAGAAAGAGAAAGAGAGAGAGAGACAGAGAGAGAGACAGAGAGAGAGAGAGAGAGAGAGAGAGAGAGAGAGAGAGACAGACAGGAAAAGAGAGAGAGGGGGGGGGGACAAGATAATTACATGATGGTGAGAGTGTACTGTGAGAAGGTCATGCAACCCTTCAGTTTTCCACCCACACACACACATGCACACACCTGAACCTCCCCACACACACACAAACACACACACACACACCTGAACCTCCCCCCCCACACATACACACACACACCTGAACCTCCCCACACACACACACCTAAACATGCAAAAAGACACGCATGCATGTACAAACACAAACACACACAACTGAACCTCCCCACACACACACACACACACACAAACAAACACACACACACACACGCACACGCACACGCATACACACACACACACACACACACACACACAAACACACACACCTGAACCTCCCCCCCCACACACACACCTAAACACGCAAAAAGACACGCACGCATGCACAAACACACACAACTGAACCTCCCCACAGACACACACACACACAAACAAACACACACACATGCACACACACACACGCACACGCACACGCACACGCACACGCACACACACACACACACACAAACAAACACACACACACACAAACACACACACACACACACACACACAACTGATGTGTGTTTGTTTTTACAGAGACATGGCTCAGCGGAAGCTCGCCGGGCTCTCTGCGTTTCGCTCGGACAGAAACTCCGCTCTGACCGGCAAGACTCGCGGAGGGGGGCTGTGTGTTTACGTAAACACACAATGGTGTACGAACGCTGTGCTGGTCTCTAAACACTGCTCAACACTGCTGGAGGTCCTGACAGTCCGGTGCAGACCGTTTTATCTTCCCAGGGAGTTCTCCACAGTGTTTATTACGGCGATCTACATCCCACCCAGTGTTAGCGCTAACAGCACTAGTGCTAACAGCACTAATGCTAACAGCGTGCTGGCTGTCCTTTATGGAGCGATCAGCGAGCTCCAAAACTCCCACCCGGACGGACTGTTCATAATTGCCAGAGATTTCAATCATGCAAATCTCAAGTCAGTTCTCCCTAAATTCCATCAACATGTGGATTTTGTAACGAGGGGGGAAACACGCTGGACTGTGTTTACACAAGCATGTCCGGCGCGTACAGAGCGGAGCCCCGCCCCCACCTCAGACACTCAGACCACATCTCTGTTCGGCTGATCCAGCATACAGACCCATCGTCAGGTGCGTGAGTCCCACCCTGAAGCAGGTAAAGACCTGGCCCACAGGAGCCATCTCTGCTCTTCAGGACTGCTTTGAACGCACTGACTGGGAAATGTTAAGGGAGGCTGCAACCTACGGTGACTCCATCAACCTGGAGGAGTACACAGCTTCAGTGACTGGCTACATCAGCAAGTGCATTGAGGATGTTTCTGTCTCCAAGTCCATCATCACACGACCCAACCAGAAGCCATGGATGACTGCAGAACTGCGCAAACTCCTGAGGACCTGGGGCAAAGCCATCAAGTCAGGGGACGAGGCCGCTCTAAGAACAGCGAGGGTGAACCTGTCTCGGGCCATCAGAGCAGCAAAGCGAGCTCACGCACAGAGAATCCATGGCCACTTCAGGAACACCAGTGACACGCGGCGCATGTGGCAGGGCATCCAGGCCCTCACCAACTATAGGTGAGAAGATCTCTTCTGAGAGTCGACCCACGAAAAGCTGCCGGTCCAGACAACATTCAAGGTTGTGTGCTCAGAGGATGTGCAGAACAGCTGTAAGATGTTTTCATCGACATCTTCAACATCTCTCTGAGCACCACTGTTGTTCCAAGGTGCTTCAAGACCACCAGCATTATTCCAGTGCCAAAGAAATCATCTGTCTTCTGCCACAATGACTATCGACCCGTTGCACTCACACCTATCATCATGAAGTGCTCCGAGAGGCTGGTCATGAGGAACATCAAGTCTCAGATCCCTTCATCACTGGACCCCCTGCAGTTTGCGTATCGTCCCAACTGCTCAATGGACGATGCAATCTCCACCACCCTCCATCTGGCCCTTTCTCATCTGGACAGAAAGGACAGTTATGTCAGAATGCTGTTCATCGACTATATTTCAGCATTCAACACCATCATCCCTCAGCATCTGAGTGAGAAACTGAGGCTGCTGGGCCTGAACACCTCCCTCTGTAACTGGATCCTGGACTTCCTGACTGGGAGACCCCAGTCAGTCAGGATCAGTAGCAGCACCTCCAACATCATCACGCTGAGCACAGGGTCCCTCAGGGCTGTGTGCTCAGCCCACTGCTGTTCACACTGATGACCCACAACTGTGCAGCCAAGCAGCTCCAACCATCATCATTATCATCATCATCATCATTTTCTCCCGCTTATCCGAGGTCGGGTCA
>JABMDN010019253.1:7500-10369 GCA_017165825.1 Hepsetus odoe
TTCACACTTCTCTTCCAAAGATCCAGATCTTCTTGTATTAAATGTATTTTTGAGGAACAGTGGAACCGGGTGGACAAAATTTGGTCTCTCATTTTCAGTCCTGAGCAGGTTCAGAGACAGAAGCAGTGTAAGATCATCTCCACAGAGAACAGAGAACAGAAGAGATTTGGGATGTCCTTTAAGAAGCCTGAAGAAGTGTTCCTGAAGACGACTTAAAGAAAGGAGCTGGTCTAAGAGAGTTGAGGCTGTGCTGAAGAACAGAGAAAGGCAGTGAAGACATCAGATCTGTAAAAGTGTAGTTTAATATTTTATAAAAATCACTTCTTAAGTTTACTTTCACATTTGCAGGATAAACTGTAAAGAAGCAGCAGGAGCAGCTGCTGAAACAACACACATGAATCTCCATGGAAACAAAGAACCTTTTATTTGGAAGGCCCACGTTTGGTGAAGGTCGTGTGTTGAGCTTTGTTTGGTGCTCCTACATCTCGTAGAAATAAAGCTAATATTGTGTTTAAAATGCACAAATTTTACACAAAAATCACCTTAGCAAAAATACCTGGATTTGAAACACAACTTGTGTGACGTCTCTTTAATTACATTCATTGGATTTTCTGATTATTTCATTTTCTGTTTTTAATATAATTGGTTAAAATAAAAACAAACGTTTCAAGTTAGGCTGAAAAAAATGATACTAAATGTTAAAGCTTTTACAAAAATTCTGTACATATATGACCAGCGCACCCAGCTCTTTAAAGGGTTAAAGACTAGCCAATCCATGTCCACATGCAGGGCAGGTCTGGAGAGATCAAAGAACCTTAAAAGTCTTCCGGGTGTTACTTCTGCCCTTTCAGTCAGCCGACACCCGACTGAAGACCTGCAAACCAACACAACAGAGGAGGTCAAACTACCTATTTAATCGAATCAGACTGTTCTCAGATCAGTCAGGAGAATATCATTAACACACTGATGCCTCAGGCTTCGGCTGCTGGATGTCCTTCTCAAAGCCGGTTGAGTTTCTGAGAAGAGCGGGGGACACGGTCTCTCCTTCGGGGACTGCGTAGGTTTCCTTTCTCGGATGTCACCAAGCAGAATGAAATCTTTTTCAGTGACCTGAAAGAGGGACGTGACTCAGAGTAGAGTCTTCTCTCCATCCCTGAGGGATCAGACATCTGCCTGAGCATTCTGGAGACCTCCAGCCAGCGATCTTCACTGTGGAAGAGTGGACTTTAACCCCACAGTTTCACTGCCTCGCCTCAGTCCTGACACTGCCTTTCCTCTGCTGACTGTTCCGGGCCGATTCCCCTGTCTGAGCTCCCGGGTCGAGTCCTCAGAGCGCTGCAGAGGTTTATCCAAAACTGCTTGTTTTGGGCTGTGAACGCTCCAAGGCCCACAGCTCTGAATGGGTCCAGGCGAAATTTCTAGTGGGACGAGCAAAACTGTCAGTTTTCAAATCTCTCAGACTGAAGGGTGAAGGATGTGCTGAGCTCTGGTGGAGACGCTGGAGACGAAACCCATTTTCTACCAAAATACACAAAATATCAGCGAGTTTGAAGAACAAGGATGTTCTGTTGGTAGAACTTTGTAAATGACGTGTATCAGAATTGATGTGGTAATTATAATAATTATTATTATTATTAGTTCAGAGTAACGGTGTGGAAGACAGGAGAAGAAGAGAGTGCAGGCAGGTTGGAATGGGTGGAGAAGAGTGACAGGAGTGATCTGTGACAGACGAGGACCAGCAAGATTGAAAGAGAAGGTTTACAGGATGGTAGTGAGACCAGCTATGTTATACAGGTTGGAGATGGTGATGAAAAGACAGGAAGCGGAGCTGGAGGAGTCAAGAATGCAGAGATTTGCAGTATATTAGAAATAGATAATAACAATAATAACAACAATAATAATTGTTTTATTATTAATGAAATACTTTCTGGTAATATATTTTGAATTTTTTATTCTCTCTCTCGCTCTCTCTGTCTCTCTCTCACTCTGTGTCTCCCTATATGTCTCTCTCTCTCTCTCTCTCTCTCTCTCTCTCTCTCTCTCTGTCTGTCTGTCTCTCTCTCTCTCTGTGTCTCCCTGTCTCTGTCTCTCTCTCTTTCTCACTCTCTCTCTGTCTGTCTCTCTCTCTCTCTCTGTCTCCCTGTCTCTGTTTCTCTCTCTCTGTCTCTGCTTACTTTATTCCTTTATTTTATTTTGAGCTTCTGTCTTCACATCTTCAGCTTCCTTTCATTTTTCTCTTTTCCATCTTCAAGGTTGTTTGGCTTTATCTCTCTCTCCAAAGGTCTGCCATTCTTGTCCACGTCTCAAGCCTTCAGGTAACCTGAGGACTGTCCAGCTCATACAGATCAGAGTGAAGAACGTCTCCGTCCGCCGTCCTGCTGCAGTTTGACACAGATTGAAGACACGGATCTTTACAGTGAATGGAACCGGACATCCAAAATCTGTGTCTTTTCTGTCCCCCAGTGTAAAGCTGGGGACGTAAACGTGTATCCAGTCTTGTGTTGAGTTTTGTTTTCAATTTTATCAAACATTATAAACATACTGATCCCAGCATGAGTGATGATTCTACCTCGAATGATCAACGCTCTGCTCTTATAAACCCCGCCCCCAACGAGGAACACCTGTCCCCCTAACAAGCACAGGTGCTCTCATTCAGAGCAGATCGCTGCCTACCATGACACCCAGTGAAGCTCCCCGTGTCTCCCTGAGTGTCTCTGAGTGTCTCTGAGTGTCTCTGGGTGTCTCTGAGTGTCTCTGTGGGTCTCTGAGTGTCTCTGAGTGTCTCTGAGTGTCTCTGTGTGTCTCTCTGTGTGTCTCTGTGTGTCTCTGTGTGTCTCTGAGTGTCTCTGGGTGTCTCTGAGTGTCTCTG
>JABMDN010019270.1:5000-14268 GCA_017165825.1 Hepsetus odoe
TTTGTTAAAGGTTCAGATCCAGGAGTTCACGGTACAGAATTACAGTAAACTGGGATGTTGGTGTTGCCGGTCCACCACTCTCACACCATCACTCAGGGATGTTGATGGTGGTTTGGAGGGACACCAGTGTCTCAGGTGTGCTGACGGTGGTGTGGAGGGACACCAGTGTCTCAGGTGTGCTGACGGTGGTGTGGAGGGACACCAGTGTCTCAGGTGTGCTGATGGTGGTGTGGGAGGACACCAGTGTCTCAGGTGTGCTGACGGTGGTGTGGAGGGACCCTGGACGGTGGACAGTTTAGGTATTTCCGGAAAGCAAGTCCGTCAATCACCATGAAGGTTTCCTGAATTGCAGACCAGCTTCTCCACCGAGTTGATAAACTACTATCATCAGATTCCTCTCCTCACCTGAACACCAGATCAGCTCCATCAGACTGGATCATCTGCAGGAGCTGCTGACACTAAGATGAACTAAAGCTCCGCCCACTCTCACAGAACCACCACTTTTAGCTCACCGACCTTCCAACTACAGACACTTCTTCTTTTTCTTTCGGCTGCTCCTGTTTAGGGGTCACCACAGCGGATCAACTGTCTCCATTTCTTACGGTCCTCTGCATCTTCCTGCTTCAAACCATCTGCATGTCCTCTCTCACCACGTCCATGAACCTCCTCTTTGGTCTTCCTCTTCATCTCTTTCCTGGCAGCTCCATCTTCAACATCCTCCTTCCAATATAATCTTCGTCTCTCCTCTGGACATGTCCAAACCAATGCAACCTTGCTTCTTTTACCTTGTACCCAAGACATTTACATTTACATTTACATTTACGGCATTTAGCAGACGCTCTTATCCAGAGTGACTTACAACAGTGCTTTATTTCCACAATAGATCGTCATCTTGGTAACCAGCACAGATCAGTAACTGCTGGTTAGCTAGTACCACCTAAGTAAAAGACTAAGAGCCTTGTAACAAGTATACACCATAAAACAATTTTAATAAAACCTGATCTGTCCCTCTAATATACTCATTTCTAATCCTGTCCATCCTCGTCACACCCAACGAACATCTCAGCATCTTTAACTCTGACACCTCCAGCTCCGCCTCCTGCCTTTTCATCAGTGCCACCGTCTCCAACCCATACAACATAGCTGGTCTCACTACTGTCCTGTAAACCTTCCCTTTTACTCTAGCTGGTACGCGTCTGTCACAAATCACTCCAGCCACTCTTCTCCACCCATTCCTACCAGCCTGCACTCTCTTCTTCACCTCTCTTCCACACTCACCATTACTCTGAACTGTTGACCCCGAGTATTTAAACTCCTCCACCTTCACCTCCACTACTCCCTCCATCCTCACCACTACACTGTCCTCACTTTCATTCACACTCATGTATTCTGTCTTTGTCCTACTCACTTTCATTCCTCTCCTCTCTTGAGCAGATCTCCATCTCTCCAGGTTCTCCTCAAGCTGCTCCCTACTCTCACTACAGATCACAATTTCATCAGCAAACATCATCGTCCACGGAGACTCCTGTCTAACCTCGTCCGTCAACCTGTCCATTACTACTGCAAACAAGAATGGGCTCAGTGCTGATCCTTGATGTAATCCAACATCTACCTTAAATGCATTCGTCACTCCCACTGCAGATCTCACCACTGTTACACTGTCATCATACATATCCTGAACTACTCTCACATACTTCTCTGTAACACCAGACTTCCTCATATAAAACCACAACTCCTCTTTAGGCACCCTGTCATCTGCTTTCTCCAAATCCACAAAGGCACAATGCAGCTCCTTCTGACCTTCTCTGTACTTCTCCATCAACACCCTCAGAGCAAACATTGCATCTGTGGTGCACTTTCTCGGCATAAAACCATACTGCTGTTCACTGATCCTCACCTCTTTTCTTAACCGAGCTTCCACTACTCTTTCCCATAACTTCATGCTGTGGCTGATCAACTTTATCCCTCTATAGTTACTACAGCTCTGTGCATCACCCTTATTCTTGAAGATCGGTACCAGTACACTTCGTCTCCACTCCTCAGGCATCTTCTCACTTGCCAAGATTGTGTTAAACAATCTGGTCAGAAACTCAACTGCCATCTCCCCTAAACATCTCCATGCTTCCACTGGTATGTCATCCGGTCCAACAGCCTTTCCATTCTTCATCCTCTTCATTGCTGCCCTTACTTCCATCTTGTTTATTTGCTGCACTTCCTGATTTATTATTTTCACATCATCTAGTCTTTTCTCCTTCTCGTTATCTTCATTCTTCAGCCCTTTAAAAGAATTCTTTCCATCAGGTTTACTGAGTCTGGTTTATTGAGGGGGGTGTCTTTCTGTTTCCTCAGGGTGAAGGATGTCCTGCTGATGATCCAGATGGGTGTTCCAGGAGAGAGGGATTATTACCCACCTCAGGAGTTTGTTTGGAACGCTGGAAGAGACCCTTCCATCAAGGGGCTTTACCTTTCGCTCGCTTCCTTTTACTGCATCTCCCCCGAAAATCTGCTGCTGGCCAAACATCTGCCTGACAAACACACCTGGATGCCCATCCACTACTGGGTGAGAACCGAGAAAGTGACAGACATTAAATCAACCAGAACTAACCAGAAGTATTCGGGTAACGGAGAGATGGGTCTTTAGGGTTCTCTTTAGGGTGACTCCATGATTCTTGCAGCTGATTAAACAAGATTCTAGTAATGAAGACATGAGGAATAAAAACACACCTTGTAAACACTATCCAGGAAAAAAAAAGAGTCTCCAAGGTGAAAACTTTACAGGAGCCACCAGAACTGTTCTTAGCTTTTTGAGAAAGTTGTTGAGATTGTAGTTGTTTGGTTTGGTGCTGCTTCAGTCCATGTTCTCTGACTTCTCCAGACTAAGCAGGTCTCCAAACGGAAGAAGAAAAAGAAAGTGGATAGTCTTCAGGGCGCTCCATATTGCCTGAGAGACGGAGACGTAATCGGTGTGAAGGTTAGGGACACAATCACCCTCAGTCGGCATCCTCAGTCTGTACCACTACAGTACTACAATACCATACTACAGTACAGTACAGTACTACAATACCATACTACACTACAGTACTACAATACCATACTACACTACAGTACAATACTATAATACACTACAAAATTACCACAGTGTGCCACCATACTGTACCACCGCACTGTATTAATATGGTTCACCGCCATACTATACTACCATACTGTATACTATATTACCACTTTGTAAGACCATACTATACTATATTACCACACTTTATTACCATACTCTAATTTATTACCATACTAGGGTTATCCCTAACCTGACCATACTGTAGCATACTACCATGCTCTACTAAGCATACCACCATGCTCTTAAACCATACTTTATACTACCATACTAAATAATATACCAGAACACCACACTGTGGTACACTACCATACTTTATTATACTTCCATTCTATACTATCTTATTGTGCCATACTATTCTATACCACCATATTGTATTGCCATATCATTCTACCATAACCCGTTATATGAGCATATACTTTGTTACATACTCTAGTACGTTACCATACTCTACTGTACTACCAGACTATACTTACCACCTTGCTGCCATACCATTCTACCATTGTCTACTATATTACAATACCGTACTATCGTGATCTACCACCATACTGTAAAACCATACTGTACAGCCACACTGTACTACCTAACCCTAATCCTAGGATATGGTAGCATAGTACAGCATTGCAGTATACAATATAATGGTAATACCGTATGGTTTTACAATATGGTGGAAGATTACGGCAATACAGTGGCATTATATCCACATTATATCCACTGGGTTAGGGTTACCCTAACCCTAGTACTCTATGGAAGGAGAGTACAGTGTGGTAGTATGGTATGGTATTAAAATATGGTAGTAGAGTATAGAAGTAGGTATTTGACATTTCATTTTTGCAGTCAGGTCAGTTTCTTTCATGATGAATAAAGTTTTCTAGTTCTGCAGTCACTACAATCTGGACCATCGCTGTCCCCACTGTACTCATACTGTACTGTAATACGGTACTTTACTACCCAGACTGTACCTCTAATGGGTATGAGAGAAAGAACAGTCCACCAACATGTGTCGTGTGTGTGTGTGTGTAGAATCTTCTTGTTGACACTAATAGAGAGTTCAGTACACTGCAGGAAGAACAGGCCCAGCAGAGACTCAGGGAACAAACAGAGACCCGCAGGAAAGGGTGAGACACAAACACACACAGACAATCAGACACACGCACTAATGCCTGAATCATGTGTAAACATTCTCACAAAAGATCATTTATTTATTGATGGTTGTTTTTGTTTATTTATTTGTCCAATAGAAGGCCTGATGAGGTCAGTGGGGGGGCGTGGCCTGAGGAGAAGAGGGGTGCAGCCAAACACAGGAAGCCTGAAGTGGCCTTGTCCATCAATGTTGGAGTTTTCAGATAACCCTGCCTCAAAGAGAAAGCCACACTCATCAGAACCAGCTGCCCATGGACAGGTCAGGGGGCGCATGATATCGGAGAGCCAATCAGAAATCAGGCTGATGAACACCAGAGGCTCATGGGAAAAGCTGTAGAGAAGTCCTCAGTTTTCAGTCTGGGAACAGTTTTTCAGTCTGAATCAGGATTTCTCACAATTCCCCCACAGTGCATTGTGGGTAAAATCTATGGCTATTTCCATATATCCCACTGTTTGTTTCTTGTTTGTTCAATACTTTATTTGTAAACAATATATCATGTCTATGGATTGATTCTGAGACATTTTGGAGAATATTATATTTTTGGCACTGAACACCAGCGCCCTCTACTGAAAGGTGTGTGTGTGTGTGTGTGTGTGTGTGGTTGATGGTAATAACGGGCTGATGTTGTGTTTGAGGAGAAGCTGCTGAGTGTCTGGTATTCCTGGGTTTGGACTCTGACTCAGGCTTTCAGTTTTGTTTTTTTTTTTTAACTCCCTTGTTTTAGTTTTCTGATCAGTTTGATTTTCATTGCATTTGTGAATCTATTTAGCTTTTTTTTTTTTTTTTTAACGGTTTAAAAATGGATAAAACTTCATAATAAATCCCTGATCTGATTTGAGTATGTGTTTGTGTTTGAGTTATTCTCCTGGTCAGAGCAGGTTTATGAGAAAGTTGATGTTTGTGAAGTTTGGTGATCCTAAATTCCTTAAAATCTGTAAAACAGACACCCGTCCATACCTGCTGGAAGTGAACGGACGGTAAATCATCAGTCAACGCGGAAATCACCAAACCCACATCAGTTTTTCTCCTTCCAGTTCTGCACAAACACACACACACACCACAGAGGAAATCAGCATGACTAGACTGATCTTTCCGTGAGGTGAGCAGCTGCTCGTCTCAGAGTTACTGAGCTCTTCTGAGAGATGATTGAGCTGATATGTCTGGAGTAAATGTGTTAATGACTGATAAGGTGCACTCTTTCAGGAAACCTAAACACTGAAGCACTTCTCTACACTGCTGGGGGCAGCGGTTTCCTATCGGTTAGAAAGGTTATGATGGGAAGGTTGTGGGTTTGGATCACAGACCAGTATGTCACCCTGAGGTTCCCTTGACATAAAGCTGCTGGGCCTACTGGCTTTCATGAGGTCCCATGAGGAACAGCGCTGGAAAAATGCCTTGCTGGTGCAGAGACAACAATCTGTCCATTAATGTGAACAAAAGCAAAGAGATGGTTGTAGACTTGACCAGTTTCTCCCAGACCCCCTCTACATCAAGAACTCAGCAATGGAAAAAATCAAGAGCATCATATTCGTCTCCTCCATGAAAGAACAACGGTGGCTCGCTTTCTGCAGAGGGTTATGCAATAAAAGCTTATTGGACTTTTCAACAGCAAAAAGTGCTGCGAACACAATATAATTCTAATGGTCTCAAACTCTGCTAAACAGGGACTGATGGCGAAACTGTCCTGAAGACAGTCTTGTAAGGATGTTACAGGACCTTGCTTAAGGGATCCTCAGAACCTTCCCATCATAGGGTCCCTAAACAGTAGGAAACTGATGCTCCCAGAGGTGTAGAGAAGTGCGTCAATGTTTTAGTTTTTTTTTTAATGTAATGCTTATCAGTCATTAACACATTCACCCCAGAGAAGATTATCAGCTCCATCGTCTCTCAGAAGAGCTCAGTAATGCTGAGACAAGCAATTGCTCACATCACTGAAGGATCAGTCGAGTCATGCTGAGTTCCTCTTTAGAGAGAAAGAGTGAGAGAGAGCGTGAGAGAGTGAGTGTGTGTGTCCTGGATTCCATCCATCCATCCATTATCTGCCGCTTGTCCCAAACGGGGTCGCAGGGGAGAGCTGGTGTCCAACCCAGCGCGAGGACAGGGGACGCACCCTGGACAACCCATCGCAGGGAGGAGCGGGACGGGGACGGCACCTTGCTCAAGGGTACCTCAGGGCAACCCACTGGGAAGGGGTTCGAACCCCCAACCCGCCAATCACGTGGCCAACACCCTACCCACTAGGCCACCGCTGCCCCGTGTCCTGGATTGGATGTTCTTATTTAACTTCATGTCAAACAATGTCACTGAACACTGAATTTGGTCTTTTTCTAAATATAACGAACCCCCCTCACTCCTACATTCTGAATATTCCCTAAATTCCTTCACTTTCTCACCCACCCTGTTAAAGAGACGTGAAACCAGACTAGGACTGCTACAACCGCCACCACGGACGCTTCAAGCTGGGGCTCAAATGCCTGTTTAGCTGAAACATTTACAGCACAGCTTTTGATCCAGCCAATCACCATAAGCAGACATATTTAGGATTTATCTTAAGAAAGTCAAAGTGACTATTCTTGCTATTGTGAGCACACGACACGGCACAACACACAGGGAACCATGACAAAATTACTCCTCTGCATTTTACCAACACAGCAGGGGGCAGCTATTGAAAGCACCCAGGGAACAGTGATGGTATCTTGTTCAAGGGTACTTCAGGGCAACCTACAATTCTGCGATTCAAACCCATGACCTTTTTATCTTGGGGCCAACTCCCTAACCACTAGGCCACCACTGCCCCTAAGAGCCAGAAAGGGTCCAATAGTTTTGCCATTCTTTGCTTGTTCCACCTCACATCCTGCATTTTATAGAACATTCAATCCCCCCACAGTTTTAGAGGTGAACATGGATGTAGAAATCCATAAAGAGAAGTGGCTTGATTATCTGCAGAGGTCATCTGAGGGGCCCAGCAACACTTCCTGTAACTGACAGTCTGTCTAACTATAAAACAGAGAAACATCTGGGTCTTCTACTGCTCCTCAAGCATCAGTCAGACTGAACCACACCTGCAATGGACCAACAGATTGCTCTGGAGGCTCTTTCAGCGCTCACCGGCTCCACCGTCAAGCCTATATCTGAGCTGAGAGGAAGAAGCACCAGAGCAGGAAGCGCTAATGAGCTGACCACTGACAATTATCTTGTGACTGTCTTTGGTTTGCAGTCTGGCGCTTTAGCAGCTGGACCAGAGGGCAGGAGCTTCAATGGATCAGAGAGAGAGCTGTTCGTGAACACCAACTATTTCTTTGACCCAGGCTATGACTATGACTTTAGTCACGGCTCAGACTCATCTCACTGTTCCCGTGGTGGGGAGACATACACACGACCCTGGGGGTGGTACCGATATGCCCTGAGGGTCCTGAATAAGTATCCTGATGGAAACACCTGGCTGGGAACCCCTGGATGGAGGAGTGGTTCTTCGGTTGGTGAGTGGCCAGTTTCCTTCCATGGAACCAGCATTGAGGGAGCCGAAGGCATCGCATCCTCTTATTACAGGCCCGGATCTGGCCAGGCTTACGGACGAGGGATCTACTCGACTCCCAGTCTTAGTGTTGCAGAGAGTTACGCTATGAACAAGACCTTCAGATCCAAGAGAGATGGAAAGACGTACAAGGTCATTATGCAGAACAGGATCCACCCACAGAAGCGGTCCGTCACAGCTCAGCGGGATTACTGGCTCATCCCTGTTCCTGCAGGAACTTCTCCTTCAGAGGAGAAGAGGATCGTGGATTCATCCATCCGCCCTTATGGGATCCTGGTTAAGCAGGTGTAGATCACTGATCCCCTGAATGTTTCTCAGCTGAGAAGTTAGCATAAAGGCTCTTCCAGATGTTCAGTGATGGAAACAGATGTTTTGTGTAAATTTGATTGAAATCCCCCCTTTTAAGTTCAGCAAATAAAATTTCAATGCTTGCTGATTCTATCTGAAGTTTTATTTATTGCACATTTTAAACATTTATAAACACAAACTACAAAAAAATAAATAATATATTCATGCAATATCACACGGTCTTTTCTAGAACACTGTGGAATTACTTTTGTTAAAGTTTGGTAACATTATTAGAACACTGCATGTAAAATTATTTACACAAATTACACTTTAACATGGGAATAAAATCAGATATGTCAGCATGTACAGTCCCAGCAGCCCTGGAATAAACTTCATTGCAGGTACAAATATAATACTCTAATACTAATATAATACTCTAATACTAATATAATACTCTAATACTGATATAATACTCTAATACTAATACAGGTATAATACACTAAAACATAACAGTTCTATTCATTTTACAGCTTGCAGAAATGTAATATTTTAATCTTTATAGTCATTTTTTACTAAAGCAGATACACAGTATCCAGCAGGGGCAGCAGAAATGCTTATCCTATCAGCGATAGATGTGGAGTCTCCTCAGAAGATCTAAACAACTAGGACGCAGGTGAACATAGCAAACAGTCAGTCAATCAGTCAGTCAGTCATTTTCTGGGCCGCTTGTCCTAATCAGGGTCGCGGTGGGGTCACACAGGGCAAAGGACGGGGACCAGCCTATCACAGCATAGTAACAGCAAATAAAGACCGGAAGCTGAGCGTCTGCTGAATTAATCAGTCATTATTTGCTCACATTTATCCAGAGATTTCTGAACCCGTTTCTTCGTCTGATCTGGAAACTATCCAGGATCTTTCAGGCTTCTGTTCCAGTCAAGAGTGGAACCTACTAAAGTCTGGCTTTGGGTTTAAACACGTGCAGCAGGTTCATGACAATCCGGGTCATTCCTGGAAATCCACAGTTCCTCCCTGATTCTCCATCTGAGCTAAAACAGATCCGATCACATGTTTCCCCTGAAATGGAAGATGAAAGTGTGAGTGAAGGATCGAATCCCAGTTTCCTGTAGAAGTCCGAGAATGAGGACTGAGCCGGAGCTCTCACAGCCCCGGAGCTGCTCGGTGATCTCCTCCC
>JABMDN010019277.1:2500-12398 GCA_017165825.1 Hepsetus odoe
TTACCAGAACTGTATGTTCTACAGGGTGTTGGTAGTCTAGTGGTGGTACTTGCCTATGGACCTACAGCTCAAGAGATCCCAGGTTCAAATCCCACCTCTGGTACTACCACCACTGGGTCACTGAGCAAGACCCTGAACCCTGAGTGTCTCCAGGGGGGACTGTCCCTGTAATCAGGACATGGAAGTCGCTCTGGATAAGAGCGTCTGCTAAATGCTGTAAATGTAGCAGGGTTCTATGTACATTATGTGTTATGGACAAAAATACAGTTGATTTTATAAATATACAGTTTTTAGTCGGGATCCTTGGTAACGCCCTGCCCAAGTGCTGAGTGCTGGAAACTGAGTGCTGGTGATTCATTCTTGATGACCCTCATTGTAGGTTTCACATGTTGTCATCAGGCTGAGGGGAGAGGAAGGGTTTAGAGTCCAAGACAGTCTTTTTAAGTCTATTATAAACAAGCAGTTTACATTATGGATTTGGACCCCCCCAAAAAATTAAGAATTTAATTAAATTACAACTACTAGCATTAGCTTTGTGCTGTATGGGTGCCGCCATTTTGCTCTAGCACCAGGGATAGTACAGTTCTTGTCACAGTTTCTATGTAAAGATGCACAACCCACGTCTGCTCAAAACAGAAGCGTCAGGATTTGAATAATGTGTAGAGCTATAAGTTCAAAGAGCAACACTAGTTAGATCACAGAGCACTGCTTTAAAAGATTTATATTCCCTTCCTCTTTTATCAGGTTTTGCCCCTGCTTGCCATCGAAAACTCAAATCCAAACTGAAGGAAAAGTGTGAGCGAATAAATGAAGGAATCTCTGTTCATGGATCCTCAGCACTTCTGAATGAGATCTACACAGAGCTCTACATCACAGAGGGAGGGAGTGGAGAGATCAATGAGGAACATGAAGTGAAACAGATTGAAACTGCATCCAGGAAAAGAACAACACAGGAGACCCCAGTTAAATGTAATGAGATCCTTAAACCCTTACCAGGAGAGAAGAAGTCCATCAGAACTGTGCTGACTAAAGGAGTTGCTGGAATTGGAAAAACGGTCTCTGTGCAGAAGTTCATTCTGGACTGGGCTGAAGGAAAAGTAAATCAGGATGTTCTCTTCATATTTCCACTTCCTTTTAGAGAACTAAATTTGATGAAGGAGAAGAGGCTCAGTCTGATCAGTCTTCTTCATCACTTCTTCCCACAAACACAAGAATTAAAATCAAGACATTATCGACAGTACAAAGTCTTGTTCATCTTTGATGGTCTGGATGAGTGTCGACTTCCTCTAGATTTCCACAACAATGAGAACCTGGTGGATATAGAGGAGCAAACCTCAGTGGATGTTCTGCTGACGAGCCTCATCAAGGGGAATCTGCTTCCCTCTGCTCTCCTCTGGATCACCTCTCGACCAGGAGCAGTCGGTCAGATCCCTTCTGAGTGTGTTGACCAGGTTACAGAAGTGCGAGGTTTCAGTGACCCTCAGAAAGAAGAGTACTTCAGGAAGAGGATCAGAGATCAGGATCTGGCTGAGAAAGTCATCAAACACATCAGGTCTTCAAGAAGCCTCTTCATCATGTGCCACATCCCAGTCTTCTGCTGGATTGCAGCCACTGTTCTAGAGAGAATGTTGGGTGAAGCTGAGAGTGGAGAAATCCCCAAAACCCTGACGCAGATGTTCACACACTTCCTGATTCTTCAGATCAAACACAGGAACCAGAAGTACAGTGGAAGAAGTGACCCAGATCCTGATCAGACTAGAGAGAGTATTCTGGCTCTGGGAAAACTGGCTTTCCAGCAGCTTGAAAAAGGAAACCTGATCTTCTATGAGGAAGACCTAAGAGAGAGTGGTATTGATATTAGAGAAGTGTCAGTGTACTCAGGAGTGTGCACCGAGATCTTCAGGGAGGAACCTGGGCTACACCTGGGGAAGGTCTTCAGCTTTGTACATCTGAGCATTCAGGAGTTTCTTGCTGCTTTATATGCTTTTCTCTGTTTCATCAACAAAAATATTCAGATGGAAAAAAAAAAAAAACTCTCTGAACTTTTCATCAAATCATCCATGACAGACTTCCTCAACAGTGCAGTGGACAAGGCCTTACAGAGTGAGAATGGACACCTGGATCTTTTCCTCCGTTTTCTTCTGGGTCTCTCACTGGACTCCAATCAGACTCTTTTACGAAACATCCTGACACAGACAGGAAGCAGCTCTCACAGCAGTGAGGAAACAGTCAAATACATCAAGAAGAAGATTCAGGAGAACAGCGCTACAGAGAAATCCATCAACCTGTTCCACTGTTTGAATGAACTGAATGATCCTTCTCTTGTGCAGGAAGTGCAGCAATACCTGAACAGAGATGGTCACCGTGGTCTCCATCAGACCAGACTCTCTCCTGCTCAGTGGTCTGCTGTGGCGTTTGTGTTGCTGAACTCAGAAGAAGAGCTGGATGTGTTTGATCTCAGTAAATATGACCCATCAGAGGAATGTCTTCTGAGGCTGCTGCCTGTAGTCAAAGCTTCCAGAAAGGCTATGTAAGTATTTTCATTCACTTGTACATCATCATCATCATCATCATCATCATTTTCTGCCGCTTGTCCCATGTGGGGTCGCGGGGGAGTGCTGGAGTCCGTGGGAGTGCTGGAGTCCATCCCAGCTCACAAACTGAGGATCAAACCCTCCCTTTCCTGACACAACAACAATGTTATGTAGATGTGAAACTGTTGGAGACAATGAATGATCAAGTCTTTAGGTCTCAGCAGAAGTTCACACACTCAGCTGACGTCTACACACAAGCCTAGATTTAGATTAACAACGTTCAAATATGAAGAGAGTTACAAGCTGTGAAGTCAAAGAGTCGATAGAGGCCGCAGTTCAAAAAAGAGAGAACTGCATCCTCACCACTCTGACCAATCAGAAGAGATCTTTCTGCACCTGCTTTAATCTTTTACTGAGTTTAGTCCACAATGAAAGTTTATCAGCTGAGAGTCTACAGTCTGCAGTGAGATGCACTGTGTTTACATTAACACGTGTGTCCTGTCTGTCTGCATTATTCAGTCCAATCTACAGGAAGTGCTTTAGACACTGTGCACAATTATTAGGCAGTAATTTACAATATCATCATTTTAATGCATATCTTCCTACTCCAAGCTGTATAAACATGAATGCTGATTGGATTAAATCAGATCAGGTGATGTGTGCTTGTGTAATGAGGGGGCGTGGCCTAAGGAGATCAACACTCTATATCAAGGTGTGCAGACTTGTTGGACAGCTTCTTTTCCTCCTCAGACAAAATGGGCCAAAGAGAGAGAACTTTCAGAGGGATACAGCACTCTTGAAAGTGCCAAGATATCAGGGCGTCATCACATGATCATCAAACGGCTCGTTGCAGATTGTCAACAGAGTTGAAAGAAATGTGTTGAGAAAAAAATGACTCAAATGAATTGCCAAAAATTTGAGAATCAAACGTAACTCTAATAGCTGCCTAACAACTGTACACACACACCTATCCTTGAGAAAGTTCACACTCACACCTCCTTTGTACAATATCGGTCCTCCTTGCTGGCTTGAAAAGGTGAATAGTGGAGGTGCCAGGGCTCGGCAGGAACCTTGTACTTTATTGTACGATACAACACAGATTCAGTTCTTCAGAACAGAGAACGGACAGTGTTGGGTCGGCTGGACAGTCCTTAAACAGCTGGTTAACCAGGTGTGAGGGACTGTGTGCAGTGATTGGCTGTATGGTGAGATCATCAGAATTCCTGGGACTGCGGCCATGGCTGGTGTCCCACGAGAACCGTGACAATATTCAGGTTTCAGGGATTTTAACATTTTGGATTGACTGATAGCACGAGATTTGTTCCAAAATGAATCGTCAAAATACTCACTGAACATTGTGCCGTAGAGTTCCACTATTCAGGAGTGATGGAGAGAGAAAGTTCAGATTTAAATAAAACTTTAAATGTACAGTAATCTAGTAAAAATAAAAGTTAATGCTTTTAGCTTTAATCTCTAAAAAGCAGAGCTGGTGTTGCTCAGTTTATGTTCAGTTCAGTATCTCCAGATGGGACATTAGTAGCTGATGTTTGGTTCCTAAAGGATCTGGTCTGTCGGTGTGTTTAAAGGGTCCCATACTGGGAGGAGCTTCATGTTATAATGTAGTAGAGAATCAGCCTCAGTGCTGTAGTGTCTCATTACAAACTGACTTCATTTGGGGGATTTCATGGTGTCAACGTGTGCCATTTTTAAACTTCCCCACATTTTGAGATCTTTTATAAGTTTGTACCTCTGTCTCTATAGCCTTCACCATCTCTCCACCAGTGAACACAAGTCTGAAAGCTCTCTCTGGTACTGATGGCTTCCTGCCTGATCTGCTCCCAGTATTTCAAGGCCGTCTTCCTTCCAGTGTTCAGTTAAAAATGTAACTGTTTGCAGGTCCAGCTGACATCTCTTGGGTTCAGATTTAGATCAACACACTCTGTGGAGTCAGTAGTGAAAGACAAAGACAAAAGTAAAGGGATTTTTACTGAATGCTCTTTCTGTCTCTTACAAGATTGTTAGTAGTTGTGTTTTCTATCAGCCTGATATAAACACCTTCTTCTTTTCAGAAATCTATCTATAGATATTTATATTTACTCTCTCTTTACAGACTGTCTGGCTGTAATCTTGGAGTAAAGACGTGTGTGGAAGTCTGGGATCAGTTTTAAATCTGAGAACTCCTGAAAAAGATCTGGACCTCAGTAACACTGACCTGCAGGATTCAGGAGTGGAGCATCACTGAAGATCAATATAAAGTTCACACTGTAAACTGGAGACTCTCGGTCTGGTTTCTAATGTAAAGTTGTAAAAGTTGTTTCTGTACTGATAACAGTTCTGGATCTTAATGACAGAGTATTTCACCTGCAGCAGACTCACTTAGAAATACTTTCTTTATGAATATCTCTCTCTGTGTCTCTCTCTCCCTCTCGCTCTCTTTGTCTCTCTCTCTCCAGATTATCTGGTTGTATGATCTCAGCTGAAGGCTGTTCTTCTCTGGATTCAGCTCTCAGTTTAAGCCCCTCCCACCTGAAAGAACTGGATCTGAGCTACAACCACCTGGGAGAGTCCGGAGTGAAGCTGCTCTTTGCTCGACTGGAGGATCCACACTGCTCACTCAGGTGTGACTACAGGGGTGTGTGTGAGAAGATTGTGGACATTATGAATACGTGAACACTGGGATAAGGATTCCTCATTATAATATTTATTTTATATATTTTCACTTTGTGAATAGTGTTTAATCTTCATTGCTGTAAGAGTCTCTATTATAATCTGATTGGTAGATAAGATGATTTTAATTAGTTTTCCAGAAAATCTCATTAATCCTGATTTAAATTCAGGAACTTGTCACGGTGGCAGGGAGCGGGAAGGACGTCATGGTGGAGCCAGAGGTTCTAGAGACACTTTTATTAAACTCAAACAGGAATCCAGACGCGAAACTGGAAAACATCACACACAAAACCACCCGTAACGCTAACAACAGTACAGCGAATGAGCCGTGCTCTGTTCTGACTCATTGAGGCTTAAGTAGTCAGCCTCAATGTAGCACACCTGTGCCTTCATGAGCTCAGGTGTGCTCCATCAGAACAGAGCGCCCACAGTCATCACCTGAAAAAGAGCCAAGTACAGGAGATTCTCTGTGGTTAGAAGGGGAAAAGTTCGTTACCCAGTGTGTGCTCCGCCTCCGGTCTCTGTCCTTCTCGCTTTCCATGACTTTCGTTTCATAATCCAAGGTGGGGAATTTTTCGTCTCTTTCATACAAATGTTGTACAGGCCACAAGTTCTGAGGAGACTGATAGCAGGGACGTGTTATTGGCATGGAAGCTGGAATTAGCGTGGCTGGTAAAGCACAATTCCCCTCTGGAACAATCGGGTGCTGATTGGAGCTCAGTTGTAGTGTGGTGCCAACTGGGATGATATTCACGCGGGCATTTAGCAGGAGGTTTGGGGGAAGAACCGCTGGCGTGAAGACTCTTTTCGGTGCACTGGCAGCAATAAAGGAAAGGTAGTCCTCCACTGCTGCTGTAAACGCTTGTAGCGGTTGCGGCGATCATTGAACGATTCTTCTTCCGACTTAAATCGAACAGACACCGTAGACCACCACAATACTCAGGACAAAAACCTTCCGTGTTTTAATATGTAACAGTGCTCCCCAAACAACCTTGAATATAACAAACAAACAAGCAAACAAACAAACAATGAGAGTACATGTATTTAGTCCGACCGTATTGTCCAGTCTAAGGATGATTCCGGAGATGGTAGATGGCAAACGGAAGTCCTACCACGAAGGTGATGGAGTAGGGGATGATAGAACGGATGGTAAGAGTAATCCTGAGTGGAATTGTGTCCAAATAGTCCAACGGGGTTAATCCACAAACATGGAAGACGGGCTCTGCCAGTCTTCTTTGTGAACATATATCATACACATGCCATGAAAGAAAGGATTTTTAACAAGAGACATGGAAACTTAGTTTCTCCCTCATACGCTTTCTTCCCAAAGCTAATATCACACAACTCCTCCCAAACACTGCCCAAAAAACCGACACCCCTGCTAATCAGTCACCTGATTATATCAGGTAAGCTCTTAAAGGGGAGGCGCAGTGTTAGTAAGGGGCTAGAGCGCCCTCTGACTTCCTGGAGGAAAACCATGCCGAGCCTAGGGGGTACCTCCCTTATGGCCATCGGCTATGGCAGCCTTATGTGCGGTGTCACACGCTGCTGCTGGATTGAGAGCACCGGTAGCTTTCACAAAGATTCGGGAGCACTGCTCCTCTGGATCACTCTCTGAGATGCTAAGGTCAAGGGAATTGAGTACCTCTGAGGAACTAGACTCAATTTCTGTGACTCTACTTACTGACTTCACTGAAACAAGGGAAGAGATCCATGAAGGGCAGTCTGTTCCAGAGATGATGCCTGAGGTGATAGATGGAAGTGGTTTATGATGAACCAGGCTGGGAGTCCAATTCCTTGGTGTGGTTGTCTGGTTCTGTACCTTTGACTGTGCGGGGGGAACATATACAGTGTCAGTTCCAGCAATATGTACAGGTCTGTTCAGAACAGGTTCACTGAGAAGTCCTCGCCTAGTTGGCCGATAGAATCCCCTGACCTCTGCTGAAACCTGAATAGTCCTAGCTTCCCTCCTCAATACTGGGAATGTGGAGGGGAAAAAATCCTGAAACTTAATTTCTTGGTCCTCTCTGTTGTGATACAAGTTCATATTCTCACCTGAAGTATCTGTGGACAGGATCTCCACCAGAGGCTCTCTGCCAGTGTTCCAAAGCAGAAATCAATGCGGGTGATTTCAGAAGAGACCTAACAGTTATGGGTACCTCGGTCAAGGAGCTGGCTGTATGGAAACGCCTTGTTCTCCCTGACTCACCAAGGGGGTCCCGTGAGGAATGGTCCGACTCCCTGGAAAGCCTTGGCCTGAAAGAGTCTGCAAGAGAGCTAAACATAGACAAATCTTTGTGGTTCACAGAAGAGTCCCTCTTGGCCCTGTGACACTCTGCTCCATGTACCTGCAGGGTGAGTCTCACGGAGTCCAGGTTCTCATAACCACAGCGAATTCTTAGTTTCTTGTCCAAAATCAAGCATGTAAAACTGTGCATTACCTGCCCTCCTTGACTGTACTCTCTGGGTGGGTCCTGCAGCTCAGTGGGTTTTCTGGTCTCCCTCCTGGCTTTTTCCAGTTCTGCCTGCAGAGCAGCATTGTTGCCTCGCACCTGCTTCAGCTCCTGCATGAGTCCACTGACCTCTACTCGAAGCTCACCATTGGCTGGAGGTAAAACCTCTCTCCCTTTCCATGGTTGCAAGGTCACTCTGGCACAGAGACAAGAGTCATTTGGACCGCTGTGATTGGTGCACAGTGCTGTCTCCGTGGATGGACCGCTGTGATTGGTGAAGGAGGTGGGTTCCACCTATATCCAGCGTTGCAGTTGGTGGGGAGCAGGAGCCAGTATAGAAATGGGCGCGAACGAAGAGGGGCCATCCCATTAACATTACCTCCACAACGGCTTGTACAGCCCTCTCAGTTCGGCCGTACTCCTCCAGCCGTTCTCTGGCCTCCAGAGAGGGAGCGAGCTGGATTGAGCGACTCAGCAGGTCCAGGCGTCGCGAGAGCTCAGTGGTGGTGACTCTCTGTACTTCACCGCTCCGCTCGCAACGCCCCGGCTGCCACAATGGCAGCGCTGCTCAGAGGTCCTCAATCATGGCTCCCATTGGACGCTCTTGCTCCTCCAGCCGCTTCTCAAGGCTCCTGACGTCCCAATTTTGGCGGCTCATTTCTGTCACGGTGGCAGGGACGTCATGGTGGAGCCAGAGGTTCTAGAGACACTTTTATTAAACTCAAACAGGGATCCAGACATGAAACTGGACCATGAACAAAACTACAGCAAAAATCCAGACACGAAACTGGAAAACATCACACACAAAACCACCCGTAACGCTAACAACAGCACAGCAAATGAGCCGCGCTCTGTTCTGACTCATTGAGGCTTAAGTAGTCAGCCTCAATGTAGCACACCTGTGACATATGAGCTCAGGTGTGCTCCGTCAGAACAGAGCACCCTCTACTGTGAGTAGAACGAAACAAAAACAACAACAGAACAGCCCAAGTCCTGAGAGAACTGAAACATACTCCAGTGTAAACACTTCAAACCCAAGAGCTCAGCACCAGATCCTGAGTCTGATCTTCAGCTGTGGAGATACACATCAGCTCCAACTCGTGGGAGTGTCTGTGTTTTTACTCTTTACTTTAATTTCAACCTTTCTGCTCCAAAACATTAAACGAATGCATGTGTGTGTGTGTGTGTGTGTGTGTGTTTAGAGTGGATCATGGAGGTGAGATCAGAATGAAACCAGGACTAAAGAAATGTAAGTAAACACACACACACCATTAAGTAAACACACACGTATGAGTAATTGTCACTTTGATAATTAGAAATTTGTAACAATAGACTTTTTTAATCTCCATCATTCTAATAAAATGTGCCTGATTAACATAAACACACGTTTTTAAAGTAAACAATCCTGTAAACATTGTAACGTAAAGTTTTTCTTTTACACCAGTGTTTACTGTAGTTTTAGAGAAGCCCAGTTTAGTCCCAGTATAAAGGTCTGATATATTTGATGAAGAGAATAAAATGGATGTGTTTGTGTGATTTCAGTAAGTGATGAAATTCTCCACACTGCAGTAACAGACTCTACCAGACTGAGTGGAGAACTCATTAAAGCTCTCCTCCAGTCTGTGTTCAGGACTGTGGTTATAAACCCAGTCTTTAAACCAGTCTGAGTTCAGAGTGTTGTTGATGAGGATCCCAGTGGATCAGTCCTTACAGAGACACTCAGAGCAGCTCTGCTGCTGCAGGATTGGCTGATCAGAATAGGACCTCCATAAACAGGTGTTCAGGTGTTCAGGTGATCCTAGTGAAGTTTACACTTCTACATCTGACAGCACTGCGCTGAAGAATAAGCCTCCTCACATTTCATCAGAGGCCTTGAGAAAACTGGGTCTCCATGTTTGAAAGTCCTTTTACAGAGTGAAGGATCAGAAGATCTTCATCCCTCATGAAGCTCCAGGATTTAGAGAAACATGGAAACACATCAGCTGATCTCTAACAGCCTGGTGTACAGATCCCAGATCAGGATTCTTTCATTTACTGGAACTTTAGTTTTACTACAGACAGTCTGAACACCAGATGTTTCATGTTTCTTCTGATCCACTTCGTTTCATTTGTTCATGAACATCCAGTCCTGCATTTCAGACCAGACTAAAAAAGCTGGTCCTACAAAGATGTTCCTCTTTCTAATGTTGATGTTCCTTCTCACAACACTTAATAGATGTTTCAGCTCTGAGGACACCAAGTGAT